>JABFPJ010000798.1:0-33071 GCA_022817425.1 Gryon sp. ZL-2020 | reverse complement strand
ATATGTATATGTATATGTATATGTATATGTATATGTATATGTATATGTATATGTATATGTATATGTATATGTATATGTATATGTATATGTATATGTATATGTATATGTATATGTATATGTATATGTACAAATACATAAGTAGAAATCAACATCTATCTTATGATTGATTTATGAAAGTCAACGTAGCTCTCGACTGATAGTTCAATAACTTTGTTAATAGCCTACAGTTTAAAGCAAAACTCATTCCAGCATCATGATCAGTCAATTGATTTAAAGTAAGATACATTTGTGCGATTTAAAGTATCAATTTCAACGGAAATGTCACTAAAGTACAGCCGTAATTTATATTTCAAATCAAGATTCAACATTTATGTCAAATTCATGTCATACTTATGTCGCATTTATGTCACAACATTTTTCATTTTATGTTGCATTTATGTCAAAGTTATGTCAATGTTCTGTAAGCGTTATGTTGTGACGCTTATGTCAAAATTATGTTTCGATTATGTCTAAGTTATGTCATACTAGCTGAATCATGTTATACTTATGACATTATTCGCGGGAGGGGGGAAGCCCTATGTATATCACATTCATTTCAAAGTTTTTCAATGTTCAAAGTTATGTTATACTTATGTTCCATTTATGTCACATTTATGTCCGGATTATGCCATAGTCACGTCAAGATTATGTTACAATTACGTCAAATTTTATGTCATATTTATGTAATACTTATATCATATTTATGTAATACTTATGTCATATTTATACCATATTTATGTCATACTTATGTCACATATATGTCATATTTATGTCAAAGCAATTTCAAAGTTTTTTTAAAAGTATGTCAAAGTTGTGTTAAAGTTATATCCATCTTATGTTATATTTATGTCAGTTTAAGTTCATACATACAAATTAAAACTTTTGTATTTTAATTAAATATTAAATTATGACTAAGTTTTAACTGATATATATGACAATATTATCCTACTTGATCATGAAATTGAATTTTATTTTATTAAAAAAAATGGATGAGTTGACGATATATCCACGCAGACCAATCATCTATTAATTCCAAAATGTGCATACAAATTCACGTATGGAATAACTTTTAAAATATGTATAAAATCGATATACGCGAAGAAATAATACAAATTACTCGATTAAACAATGTTTTGATGAATGAATGAAATCGTTGGATCAAATCAATTCTAGTCAGCTTTGGCAATTAAAATGTATTCTTTTGTTCGTACTTTTATTCGACTTTCATGCATTTTGACGGAAAATAGCGAAAATGAGATTTTCCACGTTTTTTCACATTTTTCCATATTTTCCTATATTTATATTCTTCTGCATTTACTCAAGTCAAAAAAAGTCAAACTTTTGAACTTGTTTTTTCTTTAATATTTTTACTCTTTTTTTTACTTTTTTAATTGAGAACTAGTACGTAATTTGCATTGTTCAAAAGTATCTCAACTAAAAAAAGTTGTTTCAAGATATATATATATATACATATATATATAAATTTATAGTTAGACATCCGAACTGGGTTACAGGACTTTTATCGCACTTTACTTGGCGAACGAAAAACGTGTTTCGAAAGTCAAAAAATTGCAACTTTGCACACAACATATCGATAGAATTTAAATTACCATAAATCGGTGGCAATTGATCGATAATATGACATAAACACAATCGCATGAAAAATAAAAAAAAAGAAACTTTATTATTATTGCCATGAATTGTGATGCAATTTTGTGTTTTTTATACTTTTTTTTTATTTTTGAAAAAAACTTTAATTAATTTTTTAATTTAATTAAAAAATTTTAATTTTTAAATAAATTTTTTTTTTAATTAAAAAAAAATTTTAATTATAAAAAGTCTCATTAACAAACTCCGATAATTTATCGCTCGAAAGGCAAAATAATGATTGCTATTCATATGATTCATTATCCATATCTCAGTTAATATTATTCACACTAATCAGCTCGGGAAATCGATCGTTTAACAAATTCAGTTCTATAAGCATTTCTCGCTAACTTACGTAATTAAGTATCTTTCAACTGTGATTTCCATTGAAACGTTGCAATGTATTGACAAATTAAATGTACCCAGAATGTAGCAACAAATAGTAATAATGTAGGGTATTTTGTAGCGAATTTTTAGGGATTTTTTACATCTAGAAAGTTTTGCGGAAAATTAATTTTTCCAACTATTTTTCTAGGGAATTTTGGACATTTTTAAAGTTTACAAACTTTGGATGAAATTAAAAGGAATTTCTTTCTTTTTATGTTGTAAAAAGAGTCTAGGGAATTCTTAGATTATTTTTTAAGGCATTTTTTGAATCTAGGGATTTTTTAAATTTTTTAGGGAGCGATTTGAAGGTATTTTTAGGGAATTTTTGTTTATGCAGGATTCTCTAGAGAAGACTAGTAATTTTTTCTAGTAATTTTAACAATCTAGTGAACATCTAGGGAATTCTAGTAATTTTCCCCTAATTCAGAGAAATTTACTTTTATTTGTGTAAAAATAAGTTTTCTATTATTTTTTTATAAAATCACCACAAATTCTCAAAGGCAAAAATTAATTTTAACAATCTAGGGAATTCTAGTAATTTTTCCTTAATTCAGAGATATTAATTCTTATTTCAGTAAAATTAAGTTTCCTATGAATTTTTTATAAAAACATCGCAAATTCTAATAATTTTCCCCCAATTGAGAAAAATTCATATTTATTTGAGTAAAAAATAGGTTTTTAATAATTTTTTACAAAACCATCATAAATTCTCAAAGCCAAAAAGTAATTCTAATAATCAAGGGAATTCTAGTAATTTCCCACCAATATATAGAAATTCATTCATATTTCAGTAAATATAAATTTCCTATGCATTTTTGTTAAAACCATCGTAAATTCTTAAAACCAAAAAATAATTCTAAAAATCTGACGAACATCTAGGGAATTCTAGTAATTTTCCCCTAATTCAGAGAAATACATTCTGTTTTCAACAAAAATGAATTTCCTCTCAATTTTTGTTAAAACCATCGCAAATTCTTAAAGCAAAAAAATAATTATAACAATCTAGGGAATTTTCCCTAGATTGAGTGAACAAAAATTCCATCATTCAAGAAAAACCAATTTTCGCGAATTTAAATATAAAGAAGCAAAAAGAGTAAAGAAGATAAAAATAAAAGAAAAGGTAGAAAAAAAAGAAAAGTAATCGGACGAAAAAGCATCGTCATTTTCTATCTTTTCCACATTTCTGTTGGTGTATGACGAGCTAGCTACCTTTTTTATTCTGTTTCATCATCTTCGGTACTCGCGTGAGTATAACGATCGTTATATATAAACGTACAAACGAAACGGATTTTTACACGACTTGCTCTTTCAATTCCACATCTTTTTTTTTTTAATTTCAATAGAAAACATACGGATATCGATACGACTTTATGTATCAAAAGTGGATAAGAGACGAGGCACGTATTTGTGCAGCTTCAAGAGCATATTAATAAGAGCTTTTTGTTTCTCAAATTAATGCGAAGGATAATCTAACAAGATCAAATTTTATCTTTTATTTCATTCTTAAATAAATTGCAAAATATATAGGTACAATATGGCAACTTAGGAAAGCCATGATAGGGCCTGGTTTGGGCCCAAGTTGGCATTTTAATGCTAATTTTTGCACTTTTATATTAAAAGAATGTATTTTTCAAATAAATTAAGTAAAATATGGCAAAATATGGTAAAATATGGCAAAATATAGCAAAATATGGCAGAACATGACAAAACATGAAAAAATATGGCAAAATATGGCAAAATACAGAACAATTTGGAAAAATATGGCAAAATATGGCAGAACATGACAAAACATGGAAAAATATGGCAAAATACAGAACAATTTGGAAAAATATGGCAAAATATGGCAAACTAGATTTTCCATATTTTTCAATATTTTTTTTATTTATTTTGTCGAAAAAATAACTAAAATAATAAGAAAAAGGGGGACGAAAAAAATGAGATAAAGCCGAGATGATGAATTATTAATTTTAATTGTAGAAAGGAGATTTGATTACCGCGAACTAACTTTTTAAAAGCGACGTTACGGCAAATGAAAACTTTCGCATCGCTATTTTGTTATTAGTCGGAATTGCCGTATATAATTAAAGTTTGTATTTCTACGGTATAATTTACTTTTAGGATATTCTGCGGCAAACATTCGAGCTTTGCTTTTGTTTTTTTTTCTTCGGAAGCTACTGTATTTTTTTACATTTTGCGCGAATTTCAAATAACAAAAGAAGATCTATTTTAATTAATAAATATGCCGAAAGATTGTTTATCGGAAAAATAGCTGAAATATAGAAAACTTGGAAAAATGTGGAAAAATATGGCAAACTAGATTTTCCGTATTTTGCCATATTTTCGCAATTATAATGAATATTTTTATAAAAAAAATGTATGGAAAAAAAGGAAAAAAATGACCCACTTAATCATATTTATAACGTTAAAAAATAATCACATTACGAACTCACAATGACCGAATTTTGTGGAAAATGTTTGAGAATTATTCGTAAAAGCGAAAAAATATGTCGTATGGTATATTCGATTGTAAAGAGCGCGCGAGTAAGATTAACGTTATTAAATTTAATCTAAAAGCGACTGATTGCAGTACTATCGTAGAATTCAAATAAGCCGTAAAACCGATTATGTTATTTAGAAAGTAAAAAGGAAACATTAATTTCAACGTTTACATTTATCAACTAAATAAACTTTTGCGAATAAACAAGTAAAACAAAGTTAATAAAGTTATAGACAAATTCCCTAAAAAAATCACTAGAAAGTTCACTAGAAAAGTGCCTAGAAAAATTATAGGAAAAAATCTTTAAAATCTTGAACTATTTAAATGAAATACAAATAAACACAATCCAGACAAATCTCCAAAAAATTCTCTAAAAAGTGTCCTCAAAAAATGCCCTAAAAAATTCCCTAACAAATTCCCTAAAAATTGTCGTCTATATTTTTTGAAAATCTTTTAGAGAATTCCCTAGAAAAATGTCAAGAAAATTCCCTAGAATATTTCCGAAAGAAAATGCCTTTAAAAAATGCACTAGAAAGTTCACTAGAAAAGTGCCCAGAAAAAATATTAAAACAATCTTTAAAATCTTGAACCGTTTAAATGAAATACAAATAAATACAACATTCCAGACAAATCTATAACAAGTTCCCTTAAAAAAATCCATTAAAAAATTCCCTAACAAATTCCTTCAAAAAATCCCTAAAAACTTTCTTCTATATTTCTTTGAAAATCTCCTAGAGAATTCCCTAGAAAATTTGCAAGAAAATTCTTTAGACAATTTTCAAGAAAATTCCCTAGAACATTTTCGAAATACTAGCTACGAAGTTTTCTTAAAAATTACTAAAAAATTCCCTAAAAATTCCCTAAAAATTCCCTAGAAAATTCTCTAAAAATTGTCTTATACATTTCTTTGCAAATTTCCTAAAGAATTCCTTACAAAGATTTCAAGAAAATTTCACAAAAATCACTAAAAGATTTGCTCAAAAATTTCCTATGAAATTTCCTTCAGAAAAATCCCTTATAAAAATGTTTTTTCCATACTTTCTTACAATTTTCCAACGTTTAAAAAATATATTGAAACATTTGTATGCGGATTGCTTTTTATAATTGACCAATCATTGCATTACAAAAATCATTTGAAATATTCAAAACACCCTTTAAAATCGATGAAAAATGCTTTCTTTTTTTTTTTTTTGGAAATGTTGAAATAATCATAACGTTAAATCACGAAAAAATATTATTCTGAACGAAACACAATTTTCGGGCAATTCCCCCATTTTTTCTCTCTGTTTCTTCCTTCTTTTTTGCCATTTTTTTAAACCTCCGCGTTTATGCTTATGACGTTATACGCGCATCCAGAAAAATAAAATTAACGAAGCGCTCGAGTCTTGCATTCTATTTTAAAATGAAACAAACCATTGCAAATGAAACAAATGAAATTGTACCAAATCTTAGGAATAATCGATAAACAAATTGCAGTAAAACATAAATTCATGGGAAAAACTAATAAAATATGGAAAAATATGGAAAAAAGGCACAATCTAGTTTGCCCTATTTTTGCCTAAAAATAGTGAAAATTATAAAAAATGAATTAATTATTTCGTTTTCCTCATGAAAATGGAAGATAATCTGTTACAACTTGGGAAAATATGGAATATTATATATAAACTTTTCTTTCCCCCAAATATTGTCATAATCGATGGAACAGCAAATACCACGGTAAATATTATACATTAAACATTATAATTACAGAACTGAGTTGATATTCGCGTTTCAATTATGCCATGATATTATAAATTAAAGCATAACACGTATCGATCGGTTGTATTGGTCATTTGGACGATTGGTAGAAAATTGCTAAAAAATTCATTGAAAAAACACTAGAAAATGGACTTTTCTGGACAATTTCTTTTTTGTAGTTTGTATGAACAATTTACTTGAGGAATTTTTATCTCAAGTACTTTTTCTATGGAATTTTTTCTAAAGAATACTTTTTAAAGAATTTTTTTAGAAAGGGTCTTTGTGTAGGAAATTTGTCTAGGAATTTTGTCTAGAGACATTGTCTAGAAACATTGTCTAGGGAATTTGTCTAGCGACATTGTCAAGGGATATTGTTTAGGGACATTACATAGGACATTGTCTAAGGACATTTTCTAAGGACATTTTCTAGAGACATTGTCTAGGGATATTGTCTAGGGACATTGTCTAGGTATATTGTTTAGGAACATTCTCTAGGATTTATTTTTCTATGGAATTTTTTAAGGAATACTCTGAAGTTTTTTTCTAGAAAAAACATTGCCTAGGGAATTTATCTAGGGAAATCGACTAGGGATATTATCTAGGGATTTTGTCTAGAGACATTGTCCAGAAACATTGTCTAGAGAATTTGTCTAGGGAAATTGTCATAGGATATTATTAAGGGACATTGTCTAGGGATATTTTCTGCAGACATTGTTTAGGGATATTGTCTGGGAACTTTGTCTGGGGACTTTGCCTAGGGACATTGTCTAGAAACATTGGCTAGGGAAATTTTCAAGGCATATTGTTCAGGGACATTGTCTAGCATTTTTTTTCTATGAAATTTTATCTAAAAAATTCTTTCTGAAGAATTTCTTCTACACAGGGACTTTGTCTAGGGAGTTTGTCTGGCGACCTTGTCTAGAAATATTGTCTAAAAAATTTGTCTAGGGAAATTGTCTAGGGATATTATCAAGGGACTTTGTCTAGGAACATTGTCTTAGCACTTTGTCTACGAATTATATCTAGTGACTTTAGCTCTTTTACTTAGTAATTTTTCTTAGGAATTATTTAACCAAAAAAAGAAATCTAGTCTCGAACTATTATAATGCAAATTGCAATACATAAAAAAGATAATTTCAGTAACATACGTAACTATTTGAACTAACTTTATCTTGTGCGTGTCAAATTACATTCTTTAGTTTATAAACTATATTATAAAGTATAGATATGATTTTCTATGACACTGAAACGTAATATAATGTAAGAATTTGAGCAGCATAAACTTAAGTCACATAGACTTTTAAAGTTCTTTTTAATTACTGGCATTAAATTTCATGCGTCATATTTTGCAAATTTAACAACATGTTTGTCCAACATTGGCGTCGTTGTCGTTTGGGGGCGCGGACTCACGTTATAAAATTCCAATGGACTATCTGCAATTTTATTGGCTTCAATAAAAAACCAAAGTATCGCAATGAAACAAAAAAAAAAGGGAAGAGGCAAATGGAGACATTTTATTATATATTTTATGAAACACTCATGTCATACAATATTTCATGCCCATATTTGTGCAGTTTAAGTTAGTTAACAAATTATGAGCTTTTAAGTTAAAAAATGCAAAATGCTGTATTTTAAAGGGAAAAAAATCCCTACAAAATCCCTACAAAAACATCTAGAAAACTCCCTAGAACATCTTCCAAAAATTCCTCAGAAAATACAACCACAAATCCCTAGAAATGTTAAAAGAGAAAAATTACTACAAATCCCTAGAAAATTCCTATAAAAGTCTCTAGAAAATTCCCTAGACATTTTTTGGAAAATTACTACGAAAATACAATCAAAAATCCTTAGAAATGTTAAAAGAGAAAATGTTTTAAACATCCCTAAAGAAATCCCTTAAAAAATTTCTAGAAAATTCCCTAGAAAATCTTCCAAAAATTAATAAGAAAATGTATTCCAAAAATTCCTAGAAATGTTGACGAAATTTCTAGGGAAATTCTTGGAAGTATATGATGGTGACATTTTTGCTGAAAACAAAGAATTAAAAATCGATAAGGAGCGGCATGTGGCACATGTTGCTTCCAATCATATTTAGACGAAGTTGTGCAGTGAAAGACGCAATCGCCCATCAACGACGATTATTTCAATATTCGTGCCCAACATCGTGAAAATAACAAAACCATACAGTCAATCAGACGTGAAAAAGTATCAACAAGCAGTTTTAACAATATTCTTCATTAACTTGAATAACAAAAAAGAAAATTAAATTGAATCAAAAAATCCCTAGACAATTCTTAGAAAAGTTACTAGAAAATTCCCTAGGATTTCAGTAATTAGAATCCCCCCAAAAAATCCATCAAAATATCTCTAAAAATATTCCTAGAAAAACTCCCTAAAAATGTCCCTAAATATTCCCTAGAAAAATCCCTAGAAAGTTCCCTAGACGAAATTCTGTTTAAAATATTAAAAGAAAAATATCCTGAAAAATTTGGAACAAGTACCTTGCAATGCGTTTCAATACTTGTTTCTCAACAAGTGAATTTAGTGTTTTGTTATAAAAGAAAGAACGAAAAAAAGAGAGTCATATAATGGTTTAGTTATCTCGATTGGCATTAATCCAACGTATCTTTTTATATGAACATTTAATCGGCTGCTTTTACTCTGACAAGTTGTTTTGTTTCAGCGATAATTCGACGATTGTACGATTCTTTTGCGAAATTAGTTTCGTAACAGTAAGCATTAGTTTAATTTGTCATGATTTTTAAGTGGAATCACTTCTTATGTTTTTTGGGGATTTTTTATAGACAATTTTAGGAAATTGTATATTTTGTATTTTGTAGGAAAATTAATAAGTCATTTATTACTACTTTTTAGAAAAATTGTGTAAAATGTTTTATGATTATTTTCTAGGAATTTATCTAGGGAAATATCTAGAAACATTTCTGTAGATTTCAAGACATATTTTATGGGGATTTTTCTAGGAGCTTTTATAAATTTTTAAAAATTAATTTTTCAAGTAAATTTTTTAACTAAAATTTTAAGGTGTTTTATGATTCTTTTCTAGGAATTTATCTAGGGAATTATCTAGAAACCTTTCTGTGGGTTTTAAGGCAAATTTAATGGGGATTTTTCTAGGGGTTTTTATCATTCTTTGAAATAATTTTTCTTAGGATTTTTCTGGCTTTTTTTAATAAACAATTTACTAGCAAATTTTCAATAAAAAATTCCTAATAATGGTTTTAGCAAAAAGCTAACTTTATTTTGTCCTTCTACTATTTTCCCCTCTTAGATCTATTTTTATCTGCTGTTATTAAAGAAAAAAATAGCAACACTGGAATACAATTTCATAAATTAATCTAATTATCATACTTCGGCCACAAATGAATTGCATTTCTGTTACGCTGCTTTATCAAATAGTTATTTATGCATTTACAACGCCGGAGCATTGTAAAGCAATTAAATGCATTATAAATGTTCAATAATGCTGAAGAATCGAGCGAATTCATTCGTGTACGCGTGTTTTAAAATAGTTGTTCGAAAAAAATGAAAAGAAAGAAAGACAAAAAATAAATAAATGTCGAATAACGACAAAACTCGGCCGGGGGCATATCAAATCGTAATTGAAAATAAAGTTAAAAACGGTAAAAATGTCATCGGATTAGTTGGATACGAAACAATTTAATATCCGCGTGACAGAGAAAAATGATAAAGATAATAAAATAGTGCTGTTCTTTTTGGAAAGATTAAAAAAAAAAGAAAAAAAATTCTAAGTAAATTTGTTGGTGCAGTTAAAAAAAATTTCTAGAAAAATCCTTAAACAAATTTTTAAACATGTACCTTACAAGATTCCTTAAAATTTTTCTGGAAATTTCCCTAGAAAAATCCCTAGAACAATTTTAGACAATTTACCTTACAAGATTCCCTAAAAATTTTCTAGAAATTTCCCTAGAAACATTTCTAGAATTATTTTCTGGAAAAAGTTCCGAGAGTTTCCTTAAAGTGTTGCAAAAAGTCCCTAAAAAACGCACTAGAAAAAGCTAGATAAAAAAGTAGCAAAAAGATTTTCTATAAAATGTAAGAATCTCTAAGAAAAGTAATCCAACATTGAGCCAATGCTGAGCCATTGAGTAACTTGTCACGGCATTATAATGTTGTCGAATTCTATTGGCGGATGTCGACGCATGGGAAAAAGAAAGAACGAAAAAAAAAGCCAGAAAAAAGATCAGAGAGGGACGAAAAAAAACAAACGTCCACGAATGGGTCGACACAGGGTCATCCCCTCGATCGAAGTGAAAATTGCATTTTCTTCGGGTGCTCAGTTGCAGTTGCTGCGATTCGCGATTGACCCCGGGTCCCGCGCAAAGCACATCATCGACCCCGTCTCTCTGTCTCTCTCTCCCTTCATCCAACCAGCCATCCTTCTCCTTCTTTCACTCTATCTTTCTCTGTCATTGCAGAATTGCAATGGCCATATATATACATATATACAGACACACGCACTCTGACGGACAAATAATCCCAGATACACGAATACACGAAGCGGATGCACGTTTCAATTCGAGGATTTATCGACTCTGAGATCCCCCGTGATTCGCTACGGTCCAATAATTCGAGTGCGCCCAAAATCGACTCGCCAAAAATGTTCATCAAGTTCTTCTCTCTCTCTGACCCGTCATCATTAACTTTACTATGCAAACATAGAAGCATATTATGGACAAATTTTGAGGAGCGGACAAATTTCAAGAACACAACCAACTTCCGCTTCCGACACTCTCATCAGCGAAGCAAAACGTAATGTCGTAAAGTCTCCAAGCCTCGCAATCGGCGTGCCTTATGTCACGGACATTTTGCATTCATGAATTCGTCGAGATGCCGTATGCTAATCCGCTCCCATTTTTAGCTTCGCGACGTGCCGCGGAATGGACAAATTGCATCCTGGCAAAGAGAGCAAAAGAGATGCAGATGAAGTTGTAAGAGAGAGGAGGGAAGAGTAAAAAGACGAATCATGCTAATTGTGTTGCAAAAGCGTTTTTACGTTTCTAATTCAATGAGCCATTTGCATTTGCAGATGAGTGGAATGGAGAAAACAAAGTCTTGATTGGTGTGAAATTTGGGAATAGCAGAGGAAGGACTAAGTTAAAGAAGGATTTTTCAAAGATTTCAGAATAAAGGGCAAATTTTTAAGATTTTTTGGAAAAAAGATTCATAACAGATGGCCTTCCGTATAATTTTTACGCAAAATCAGAAGATACTTCTAGTCTTGGATGATAATATACAGAAAACCCCGTTCTGTAACTTGGGATCATCTGGAGGCGGTATTACTTCAAAATCCTTGCGAAATAGTCCTTCGAGCCGTCATCAATTATTGCGGCTCGAAGAACCTGAAAGCATAACATTTGCTATCGCATCCGCTAGGTCTTCAGATTGACTCAATTGTTTGGCATTTCGAGCGAAAAGGTTATCGCAGTACTTATGAAGCATATTTATAAGCGTTCAGTAAAACAAGCAGCGACCATAAAACGCGACGGATTTTAATGTCTTTAGATAGCTGTATATTTCGTTTTTCTTTGTACCGCTTCAATTTATACGCTTACAAATTCTTTGTCAGGTGTAGAAGCTTATTTATTCCGTTTTTTGGAATCTAAATAGCCGCTGTTTTAAATATTTACAGCACGAGGTGAAATATTTATAGCATTTGATTTTATGTCGACAAATCGCGGAAGAAAGTACGTTACTGTGATTGAAATAAATAATTGACATAAACGCATTATAAATATTGTTTTACAAAGCATTTGAAGCTAATTTTAAGATCATCTTAAAATCATCTAAGAATCTTGCTGTTATCTTATGGTAATATGGAGGGATTATTAATATCTGAATATCGAACTTTTGGAAACGTAAAAAGCCTTTTGACTAGCACGAAATAATTTTTGTACTAATTGATTACAGGAATTTCATGATACGATGCATTGAATAAGCGATTGATTGGAATAATCATAACACGAATGGTCGAGTGCGAATAACAGCGATTTGATTTTGTCGATGTTGAGTAAATAATTATCCGAAAAGAGTATTGTCTCGTAAAAGCCAATGTCTTTTGTTCGAGGGACGTTCATTGAAAAGGAAATGACTTAATTAATCGGCAAATTGTTTGCCGATCGAGTTCAATTTATAGTCGGTAGCAGCGGATAAAAATGCCTACGATCTTTCATCATATCGTAGAATGTACGATTGTATAGAGAGGAAACTCGACACTGTACAATGACCTTTGTCCCACTAATGCATGATCAGTATACAATGGTTATCTAGGAAGAGCGGGCTCCACAAAGGGTGCAAATCCTTTCACTCGTTGGAAAATTGCACGAGCCATTGTTTTCATTTCAAGGACCATAAAACGGTTTTTTTGCACATATAATACATATATAGTTGAATTTGATATTGTTATCTATATAGAAAGGATATTAATTAACAGATCAATTACTTTTGCTGACAAAGACCCGTTGGTAAAAGTGCTGGGTCGTGGAAGATGATTGTTTACTGCACAGTGACTACTGATGTATATCAAGGACCGAGATGGGATCATCATTAATTATCGTTCCAGGAAGTAGGACTATCAATGATATTTACGCGCCGCTAATTGATCATCTCACGTGGCAAATTTTGTGATTCGTCATTCACTTGATTATCGATAAATCCTGTCACTTCATTGAAATCTGCCTCAATTTGTACAACAAGGCATCAGTTTCCAATTTTTGTAACATTATTATCTATAGTATATTTTTAGATTATTATCTATAGGTCATCATCAAAGTTATATCCGACATAAGCATCTTATTCGGATCATTATCTCTAGAATATCATCTAACAGTAATCTGGAAGTAAACGTTGCATCAACTATTGTGATTTTTGTCAGATCTTATCTTCTAAAATGGTCAACAGAGATAATTATCTCAAAAACATTATCTGCAGATGATGAAAGTACTACAGAACATTCTGATCATCGTTAGATCGCCATCAAGTTTCGATGATCTTGAGATGATATTCACACGTGTTATTGACTTAAGGTCCTTGGAGCCTGCAGAACATCAATAATGATTTATACAGTTAGCGGATTTACTTAATGGTACAGAGAATCGTTACAGGATTGAGGATCTTACAAATATACATTTTCATAGATTTCTCTATCACTACAGTTTTATTTAAACTAGCTCCTCTTAAAAGTATATAATTTAATCTTTTAAATTGCTTGCGTTAAATCGTGTAAATTCATGAAAAATCTGTAATTGATTAGAAAAGTATGTGCCAATAATAAGCAAACAGTGGATTATATTGAAGCAAATAAATGAGCAAAGGGTAGCTTATTTATCATTGTGTCTCGCGATATGTTCCGTCGCGCACATTCGCCAAACCCGGCGACCTGGGCACTCCAGGTCCTGGGCACTTGGGGGGTCACGCACTCGGGATAACATCCGCCGAAAACCTCGGAGATAAAGACCAACTCAACCAACGAAGCGGAAATCAATAAAGTGGCAATCGTACGCCGGCAGAGCGTCAGGATGCTCTGTGATTCCAGAAGTAAATTCATCCTGTCATTTTCTTGCGTTGTCCCGTACCTTATGGCTTGGTGTTTTGTCCACGTCAGGATCACAGGAACACAATATTCAGTCCAGTATCCTCAAACTTTGGATATATAACAATAAAATAATGCCGGTAAAACTTTTTTCTGTTGCTCGACTTTTGCGCGCTCCGCAGTATTAATTGTTACTCGCAGCGCGCGGCGGACGCTCGTGTCAGCGAACTCGCTGCCAATTATTTCGTTGTAGCGCGACGAAGGAACAACGACTGCCCCACGTACGTCGGGTTCGAAGAGCCTGGCGGCCACGATTGCGCAGGCTCCGCTCGGCGGGCGCCGCTTCTTTCCTTCTTTCCTCCTTCTCGCTTTTGCAACCTCGCGCTTTCTCTCTCGCTTACATACAAGCGTATTCACGTACCCTGTTGTCTCACGTTCTTTCTCTGTCGCGCGAGCGAGCACTACCACCAACTGCACCTCCTCGCCGCCACACCAGCCTCCTATGTAAACTTCCCCTTTCGCTATTTCGAAAGGGAAGCGCACGCAGCCGGTAACCCTAGTCCTGCTCTGCCGGGACGATCCGTGCCGAATCGTTGATTGGCCTTCTTCTCTTTCGCTTTTCCGCCGTTTTCCTTCCTGCCTCACTGTCTGTCTACCTTTTCCTTCCTTCCTCTCTGCTTTTTTTCCTCCACTCCCCTCTTCTCCCTCCCTCATCTTTTCTCGTTCGTTTGTCTTTGTACTTCGCCCGAATTCAGCCACGCAAAGACCCATCTTCTTTCCTCTTCCCCCGCACAGGAGAGAGGGTGCAGTTCTTGAATTCCAACCCCCCTCGACCAGATCAAAACTCGCCGGGATGATACTGCTTCGGACTTGTTTTTGTCCCTACATCCTTTTTGGTCCGTTCTCTCGAGAGAAAAAATACATACGGCCTGATCATCTTCGTTCTTCAAATTTGTAGGTTCTGATGCAGGGATTCTAGCATCGTATGTTGTATGTGTTACAACAGGCTAATTGCGTTATTGAAATTCCAGTTCAACATCGTCTCGTGATGATGACAAAATTCTTCTCGCTGTTCGTCCTCCTCGTTTGTTTACTCAATTAACGAATCAAGCGCCAGGGCAAGATCATGTTTTTAATTAGTTGCTTTGTAGGCTTCGCTTTTCATAAAGGAAACAACACAAAAATAAGCACTGTTTCTTTTAGAACTTGTTTCTGCTGCTGATGTTACTTCTGATGCTTAATTACGTTGATTGAACGTACTTGCATAAGCTGCTAAAAGGAATGCTGGCTTAATGATTTGGTCATATATCAATTAGAAGAATCTAGAGAGACGAGGTAGTGTCATACAAAAAAATTTTTGTTTGTTTGAATACCAACCTTTTGCAAATTGATTAACCTTGAACCTTCCACTTTGTGTGCAGTTAATACAAAAATTTCGTGACACGAAAATATTTACAATTGCAAATTTGACTGATTCAATAAGTGCGAATCATATAATTGAAGGCTTTCCAAAAAAATTGTGCTGATGACATTAAAGTCGAACTGATCGTTTATTGATGAAATTTCTGGCTGGCGTTTTGGTTAATTACTATAAGATATATAGGCAATTGATTGACTATTACTGTACGCTCAGTGTAGAGTGGATTAGTAATCGATATGCAAACAATATGCAACCTTTGTACAAACATTTGATTTTATACATACAATTTGTAAACAATCAATAAACTTACTAATCGATAAGCCAATCGAATGGATATACTCGTTCGAAATAAGAGTTTGGTCTTTCATTTTGCGACTATCTTTAGTAAAAAAAACTTCACTTTCTTTTGAATACAAATCGTGACGATTTGATCGTTATTTTTAATATTATCGTGCGCAAAAGTGACAGTAATTTCAGAAAAACCTCGAGTTTAATTAAAACAATTTTCTCTTTCATACTTGCATTTTATTAAAATTCAATTTACTTATACGAGAAAAGGTTCAAAGCAAAATGGCGAAAGATCATATTCGTCGAATTGAATGGAATTAAATACAAAATAATGGTTTAAGTTTGAAGGAAGGATATAGACGCAAAAAAAGCAAGCCCGAATATTGCATTAGAAAATTCAAACTGTCAAATTCGTTGCAGAATTGCTTGATTCGATTTTCATATAACTTTAAAATGGTAGAGAAAGCAGTTTCACTCGAAAAGCCCTTCATTTATCATATTTTATGGAACATTTTCATTCAAATGATTATTCATGTATGAATAAAAACATACTATATTTATCTGTTGACGGGATGACATATTAATATATGTTACCGAAATACAGTTGATGGAATTTTGAATATCAATGTATCTATTAGTAGATACGTTATATCGTTTTTAAAATGGCGGCCTTGTGTTATTAGAAAGTTACTGTCTTACCCAGGTAAAAACTGAATTTTCGCCATTTTAGAAAGTAGGATCCGGTCAAGCTTTTGATAACTTAAGGTCAATACTATTTCTATCCTTTTCAAAATGGCGGCTTTGTATTTTCAGAAAGTTATGGAATCTTCATCCAAGTTAAAATCAAAGGAAGAAATGTATGGATCATTTTGTATTGCCGAAAGATAAGAGGTGAGGGAAATAACGAAAGGGGAAAATGGTGATGAATATAAGCAGATATACTTGCTTTTAAAATACTGAGTTTAACAATTCTATTGCCGAGAACTAGAGAGCTTGGACTATTAATTTGATAAAGCAATAAAAACTTTTTTATGTAGCATAAAATATTCTAAGATGCCACGCATTTTATTCCAGAAACATGTATACGCTTTGCTTTTGGAAAAACGTAATTTTATTAAATACATTTGTGCATACATAGTAAGTAGATTTTCATATCCCATTTTCGTATAAAAATTAAAAGTTGTGAAGTGTCAATAAAATGGTTATGATTTTATTGCTTTCGATTAGTGTGAATTTCCACTTTTGGAAGTTTGCCTTTTAAGCAAATTTTTTTATTTTGTTTGCATTTCAAGCATTTCTGACAATAAACTTTCTAAAAGTATATTTTTCGAAAGTGATTTTGTTTTGTTTTGATGTTGACGTAGCTCTATCTTTGTTAGTGTAGATATGGTAATGTATTTTGAAATTTTATTTCATTAGAAATATTAATAATTAAGTAGTTAATATTAATGTTTCCAATACATAATATTGTTATAGTATTGTATATGTATTCCGATTTATTAATACTATTGTTTTATTATTTTCAGTACAAAAGTTCGGTACAAAAGTTTCATCGTATGAGACTACCTACTGCAAGTCAATCAAGAGTTTACGCTCTTCTCTCTACAAAAACAAATGCCGTCGACATCACTTTTGTTTTGACTATTCTGCAATAAATACAATACGTAAGTAACTTTTTCGAATATTTTTTAGAATTACTTTTATTTAATGTTTTTGTATCTTATTGTTCTTATATTGTTTTTTCTAAATTTTACTTTTTTATAGTTTCTCTTTCTCATTTTATATAAAACTCTAATTAAATTTTAGCATTAATGTTGTATTCATTTTTAAGGTGAAATAATTACAATTCCGTAATATTTCATTTGCAATATGAAAAAAATTGATATATGTTTTCTTCTCTTTAATTTTATTTGAGTTTTCATTACAGATATATTCTTATTTATCAGCTTGCAAGCAGCATTAACGTTTTCATCATGCAGTCATAAAAAGTTGAAGTATATATCAATCTACGCAAACTCGGAAGCAGATTCAAATTTTGGTAAGTTAAATTAAACGTCTATTTTTAATTTTTGTATATTAATATGCTTTTAAAATTCTTAGAATTGTCTATTTTATAAATCTGTTGAAAGTCGAATCGCTTTCATCATTTAGCCCTGTAGGTTACTAGATTTAACTACAATAAGAATAAAATAATAACGAAGCGTATAAAAATGGACATATATAAAATATTTTTTAGATGAATTCAACTGGTTAATAGGATTATATAACGCAAACGAAATGCGAATTGATAGTTTCAACAAAAATACAAGGCAAATCAGATTCATTTTATTTTATTATTATTGTGACTGACCCTTTTTTGTATAAAATTCGCGTTAAACGATTCTTTGATAAAGCCACGTAATTTAATTCAATAAAAAAATGGTTTTTATTATATTTTGAGAACGTAAATTGGCTTTTCGTTCTTAATAAATTGTATGACACGTCAAATATTTGCAGAGTCTTGATAAATAGACAACATATGCAATGTCGACGACTGATTCGTTATATTTTCCTTGAAAATAAATGCACATAAGACATCAAAAGTACGGTCTCAATTTTTAAGAGCACGAAAATGACTGATATTTTAATAAAATGTCTGTAAAAAGGAAGTCAAGTTTCGAACTTCTCAACGTTTGCTACAAAAAATGCTTTTATTCTTAACGTTAAAAAATTGCATAAAAATCACAAAATGTTAAAAGTAAATTTTACGAGCATTTTTCTTTTTGCTATGAAATTGTTCTAATTATCGTTGTCGTTTTATTTAATTGTTAAGAATGGTCTGAATCAGCTAAGTCTTGGAAAATGAAAATCAAAGAAAATACGAGAAGTTTAAAGTTATATAATTTTGAATATTTGAAAAAAATTGTTAATACATAATCGATGCACTAATTACCATTATTAATTACATTGAATAATAAATTGTTTAAATAGCGGAAGCGTGTAATAGGAAAGTGTAATATTTGAATTAAGTATAAAACGTTTGTATAAAGTGCCCCGAAAGATGAGCAAATAGTTGGTAGAGCATTTGTTCTTAAAAACGGTCTCACCTTCTTACGAAAGCGTCAACAAAAATTTTTCTCTTACAGTAGCGTTTCATTTAATGATGGGTTGCCTCGACAGAGAAAAGCAAACGTAATGTCCTTCTGAAACTTGCTTTCTATATGAGCATGAAAGAAGACGAAGGAGATAAAAAAATGAGAAAATACCGCCGAAGAGTGAAAATTTTACTACGAACTGGAGAGGCTTCTAGGTTTAAGGGATGCTTGCGATGAAAATCGATAACGTCGTGTGTATACACTGCGTGCACAATCAATAGAGAAAATGCCTTCCGAATTCTCAGAATGTAGATACACATTCCTTACGTTATGCAGAACACATTTCAAATGCGAGTACTTTATTGTCTTAATATAATCCTTTGTATGGAGTGAGAGAAAAAAATGAATAAGACATTATTTCGAACGATTAATACATATACGGAGACAACTTGATCTGCAAATATTTGGATGGAAAAATATCTGGTCTTGGGATAGTCTTGAAGTGGTTCTGCAGTGACTACACATTTTTTTGTTTAACCTTCGGCAAATTTGATAAAAAACGAAAATATATATTTTTGAGAAATATCTAAACTAGTATTAAGAAAAGAATTATTTCATTTTCAAAAAAATGTCCCATCGTTAATTAATACATTCAAAATGCAGATCTTGCTAATTAGATACAGTTCATATGGCCAAACCGTTGCCATGGCTTAGCTCAGAAATCGTGAATTGTTCCAATTTTGTTAAAGCACTGAATATAAAAATTGCATGAATAAAAGAGTCGAACAGAGTATAATACACATTTAAAGAATTTACGAATTCGGACTTGGCAATTCAGACCACTAATCCAGTGGCTTAAATGTAAATCGATACATTTAACTGTTGATCAACTCTCGCCCAGTGCAATAACTTTTTTTGTCTTCCTTTATTCTCTTTTTTTCGCTTTTTTCTTTTTCATATCGATGATCTTTAAATGTTAAAAAGCAATGCTCTTTAGAATATTTATGGTCATTTTTATTAAACCAGCGATTGGGAATAGTCGTAATATAATGAAACGATCAGTTGTAAAAAAACGACCAAGTAAAGCTCAAGCTTTTTTTGATGTAATGAAAATGAATGTAAAATATTTAGGACATTATTTTATTACTAATTTTTTTCGCTTCTAAATAAATTATAGCTTTTTATTTCTGTTGATATGTATTTCTCGTTGCAATAAACTCGGATTCATTTAATTAATTTTTAATTTCTTTTTGATATATTGATTGAACAATTTCTCATGATGTTTTAAATCAGCAATAATACAGTTGATACATATATTTTTATACACATATGAATACCTATATATCAACTACTGCATTATAATATATAAATATTTATATACGAGACCTGCGACTCGTTTTAATTAACTATTAACAGTATGTTTATTAATAGTTTGACAATTCCTTTCAGTTAGCGCCCTATTTTTAGACATTCGTTTTTGAGAATTAATTAATTAAAATGTATTTTAATTTTATACATTAACAAGTAAGATAAAAATAAAATGTATATTTTGTACTTATTGAGTTATTGCAAGTATATGTAAATATACAAATAATTATTATTAGACATCATAATAATAATTGACTTATTTTGACGAAGAAGAAAAATTCGGTCCTTCAAACATATTTTTAAAAATATTTTTTTGGAACTAGTATTTCCAAATTTTGCAGATAACCAAACAAAAATATTTTGCGCTAACAAAAAAGTCCTTCGAGCGTCATTGAAAAATTTTTTCAGAAACCCATGCGATCATTTAAGAGTTATTTCATTGGCATTTTGAGCTTAAAGTAAGCTTTACTTTCTTAAAACATTTGTGCCTCAAAATTGAAAAAAAAATCGTTGTATAAATGATCAGACTATTTGGTTGTGTAGTAAGTTGTTCTTGAATATTACACTTAATTCCTTACGTATGTCCATAGACATTCTCGGGATATTGTCACGCACCGAATTACAATTCCGCTTGGAATTATGAACTTGCAAACGACTAGCGTTTACCCGCTGATACTTAGTGGTGGTGTTGTCGTGCACTGCTGAATATTTCGCAACAAGTTCAATTAAACGAATACTTAGGTCGTTTTACTTATAAGAACATAGCCCACCCCAGCTAAAAACGAATCTTAAAGTTTGCCTTTTTTTATTCGCAGCTTGTTTTTACCATGTTTTTAGAATTTTGTTTTCACCGCAAGCATATAATCATTTCTCCAGCGGCAATAGAATTTTTTAATTATTAAAATGCAATTATCCAATACTTTCGGTGACGTTTTTTTAATTTAATGGTTTTTGTACTTCAAAGCTTGACGAAAGAAAAAAAAAGAAACGTTGCTTAAGGAATAAAAAAGAATGAAAAGAAGAAAAAAACATGTGTGTACGCATACGCATTCACACGTATAATAATTTTTCATAATTTATACATGAGAAATGTATATTTTCATACTTTTCGTTTTATTTGCCTTCGTTTTATTTGACACGTTGCAATAAAATTTGCAAATATTATCGTCAGCTTCGCGAATGTCGTCGTTGAATGCACGAAAAGTTTTTATAATACACAAATCGTCGCAAAATTTTTCAATACTATTTCGAGAACGACCTGCTCTTCAAAAAAAGCGTATGAATTGTATGTATATATGTATATGTATGAAAATAAATGAGAGTTCGCTTGCCGAAAGTCGCGAATGTTTGCCCTTCCTTAACAGCGGGACATTATGCGAAATAATTCGGTCGTGAATGGTCGTGAGAAAACACAAATTCAATTGTAATGCTGGAGAATTTAATGATTACTTTGCAAGGATTGAATGCAAGATCATTATGAAGATAATAGTCAACCCAAATGATAATCTTTAAAGGATTTTGTTGAATCATTCCGGATAATTATTGAAGGATTTAATGTGGATCATTTCAATGATTATTGAACGATCGTTTATTAAAGGATCTACGAAGATTTATTGATAGATCATTTAGAGGTTCTTCGGGCCGGTTTTAGGATCCTTTAACAAAAATTGCAAAGGGATCAGTAATTCTTTACTGAACATTTACTGACAAAAATTCTGGAATAACTGGTTGAAAATGTGTCGAGGATTGAAATTATCATAAGACCTTCAAAAACTTGTTAAGGATTAACTTCAGTAAGAGATTTTTCCAACATCAACGGTTGTTAAAGGATTCATATGAAAAAAGCGATCACTTTAATTTTATTGCATTTTTGAGCAAGGATTATTTAGGAATCCTGGAAGAATTTAAAATAACTGCTATGAATTATCTGAAATTATTTGTGGTCCTTTGAGCCGCTTGTAAGATTGTCAAATAATGATTAAGGAATCGTTTGAAGATTGAAGAAAAGATTTTTTTTTAATTGAATAAAGGATCAGAATCATTAAAAGATCGTTGAAGGATTATCATCGATCATTGAAGGACTATTACCAGGATTAAATAAGGATTATTTATCCTTGTTTAATCCTTTGATACAAATACTATTTAAAATAATTGAAGGATCAAAATCTTTGAAGGATTACATAAGGATTATCCAAGGACTATTTAAGTATCATTTAAGGATCATTTAAAGACCATTCAAGGGTCATCTAAAAATCATCATCACTTAAAAATGTAGCCTCTAAAATGTCTATATAATAAATTAAAAAGGCGAAACGAAATTGAAACTCAACACATATGTTTTATTCGGCTCGCTTTTCGGGGCTCGCATTTTCAGTAACCTAATAGCTCTAAGAAACATATTTTTCTTGCGCAATTTCGAAACGATTAAACGCGATGTCGTCCGTAAGTTTTCCTTTTTTTCATCTCTCTCTCGCGTTCCTTCTTTGAGCTTCGCGTTTTTTTTATGCTCGTCTTCGTTCCTTTTTTCGTTAGTCCATCGGGACATGTTAGTCACCGGATAGTGTTGCAAGACGTGCACAAATTTTAAAAGCACTTATATGATGTAAATTTTATGTGGGGAGGAAAAGTGTAGCAACTAAGTGACTGGATATAGCTTACAAAGTACCTCATTTTATGATAACGGTAGTCATTTTTACTACGCCGAAGAGAAAAAAAAATTTTTTTTATATTTTATTAAGAAATGGAATTATTTATCGGTACGTTGGAAATGAGTGTTTGAAATATTCTTTTACACTTATGCATTCTCCACGTGACCAAGAAAAGTATAACTGCTTGAACCTCTTAAACTAATTTGGTACATTATAATCATTTTTAGAGCATTTCAAGGTTATTAGAAACTAATTCAAAAAAACTTTTAATAATTTGAAGGTCATTTAAAGGTCTTTGAAAGTCCTTTCAAGGGGTCTTGAAGGTCATTTAAAGATCCTTGGAAGATTCTGTTAAGGTCTTTTAAAGATTATTTGAAGGACGTTTCAAGGTCATTTTGAAAATCACTGTAGGTCATTCAAAGATCATTTAAAGGTCATACTTTGACTGCATACATACATACATACAATTGAATGTCAATTTGAAAATCATTTTAAAATTGTTATAAAAATTATTATGAAAGTAAGAATTTACTTAAAATATAAACGATTTTAAAATTTATCTTCAAAAACTACAAAATCACTTCAAGAGATGATTTCAGGTTGTGAAATTTGTATCTTAATTGACCGCAGAGCACAGAAGGCAGCCGCAATATTTTCATCGGAAAATTATATGTATTATGCTATTGTGTTATAATTTAAGTTTTGCGTGCGAAAACAACTTAGATAGAGAATGCAAATTTTAGATACACTGTCTATTTGATATATGCTGGGTATACACGTGACGGATGAAATTATGTTGTATTCTTTATCCTTTTTTATTGGTGACTCATTCATCGATTCTGCATTTTCAAGATCATTATTTAGATTCATTAATGAATTAAACAGATTTCATGTTACTAGATTCATTTTATTATACTGATATTACTAAATAAAATGTAAAAGAGAAATGTAACTAGACCAATATTTTAGATGAAGTAACTATGTAATTGTTACTAGATTAATATTGCTAGATAAAAAATACTCGAGAAATTTAACTAGATATGTGTTACTAAATGAAAGAAACGATATACAAGTTACTAGATAAATGTTACTAGAAAAAAGAAAGGAGAAAAAAGTTACTCGATTAAAAAACTTAATAAATCTCACTAGATGCGTGGTACTACATATAAGTCACTCGATGAATTTTACTAAAATAAAAGTAACGAGACAAATGTTCTCAGATAAGAGTAATTATAATTATACTAGATGAAGGGTACTAGATAAAAGTAACTAGTTAATTATATTTAAATAAATGTTATTAGACGAAAGTAACTAGATGTAAGTTAACAGATAAAAGTAAATAAATGAATGCTTCTAGAGTAAAAGTAACTCGAATTTAATTAATGAGGCATCTAGAAAAAAGTCACTAGATGGAAGAGTGTCGAGTTACTTTTTCTATTTACTAGAAAAAGTCAATAGAAAAAGTTACTAGAAAAATAACTAGACTAAAAGTAACTATTTTAGTTACTTTTTCTAGTAACTAGATTAAAAGTCACTAATTCAGTCTAGTTATTTTTTCAACTAAATTTTTAGTAACTTTTTCTGGTAACTTTTTCTAGTAACTTTTTCTGGTAACTTTTTCTAGTAACTTTTTCTGGTACATTTTTCTAGTAACTTTCTCTGGTAATTTTTTCTAGTAACTAGAATGAAAGTAAGTAAAATATTTTATAACCCAAATAAACCCAAAATCACTGCCCAGGATATCAAAAAAGCAACACAACCGCTTAACTTGGATTCACAATTCATATATTTCCTCGAACGAAGAATACAATTGAATAGACTCTTTCACTCTGCCATCTTTTCTTTCTCACACGGATTCAACCTCAAAGATTGCCTTTCTCAGGTCACGTTAAGTCGACACCTGTCGTTGACCAGCACATGTCCCGGCGGACATCGTTTAGCCGCGCCGATAATCTCGCGGTACGGCGTTATGGTAGTCGTTATCATCGTATTGCCCGAACTGCTGCTCATCGTCGTTGAAGTCAATGGCGTATCAGTGGCATTATTTTTCTTGTTGTTATTGTTGTTGTGATTTGGCAAAATCAACGTTCTAATTGTCTCGCTGACGTTTGCGACTCGGTTCTCTACACGTTCCAGTAAGCCACGACGCGCTCGACTTGGTACTGCGAGTGCCACTGACGTCATCATAAGACTCGCTAGTATCAAAGTCAGCGATAACACGGCTGTTCGGTTCATGCTTTTTTTCCTCATTTTTTTTTCTTCTTCTTACTTTGCTGCAACAATGTCACGGCTTAGAATTATCTCAAGCAACTGAGATGCTGCGATATTGTTTGCATATTTAAGTACAATTGCGTGTATGCGTATAAGTATCTGCGCATTAATACCTGCGCATAATTTTTTGCACATAACTAAATGCGCTTAATTAAATCTGCATAACTAAATTTGCATAATTAATTGCACACAACGAAATGCGCATATTTATTTGCGCATAACTACATGCGCATAATTAACTGCGTATTAATATTATAATGCGCAGTTAATAATCTATTTATGCGCATTCATTATATGCAAATACATAAATGCGCATAAATATTTGCGCATAAACACATTATGCACGCATATGTGGATTACTATTTGCAAATATGTGTGGCTAATTAAATGCGCATTAGTATTTGCTTTGTGTGTTGATATATGCGTACTACATTCTGTGCATAAATATTTGCATTTACATATATGCGCATTGATCTATGCAAAAATGCTTGCATCTGACGAAATGCACATTAGTATCTGCGCATAAATATTTTTTACATAATAATGTGCATAAACGCATGTTTATTAGAATTTGATACGATTATATTTATGCGTATAAATTTGTGTGCAATTATTAATAGTGGCTAGTTTATAAGTGTAAATAATGTCAAAGTTTACAGTAATAGGAATGAAAGAAAACTTGTATTTGTAGATTTTAGTAGTAACCAAACCAATCGATGATCGATGCGCCGCTTATTTATCGTAAACGTAACGTACATAACATCGTCAACTGCATTTTCCAAAATTGGCACGCATTGTTTATTTATACGATGATTCGATGCCAGAGAAAAAACATCGATCCCTCAATTTTTGATGGATTTGAAGCCGCGAGCGAGAGAATGCTTTATGAAATTCGTACGTCACTTCCGGCTTCGCTTTTTTTTGGGTAATCTCCTCTTGCAAAATCATAAATTTTCTTTCAAAACCCACACTCGGGATAACTGAGATAAATATTTTTCCATTAAAGAACAAATGCAAAAGGCTAATACCGATTTTCTTAAATTTGTGGAAAAAATAGATGTGCTCGCGCATTGGTTAATGCGCATTACTTTATGTGCATTAATTTATGCGCTTTCATTTAAGTGCATTAATTTATGCGCATTAGTTTAAGTTCATTAATGTATATACATTAACGTAGAAGCATTAATTTATGCGCATTAGTTTAAGTTCATTAATGTATATACATTAACGTAGAAGCATTAATTTATGCGCATTAATGTATGTCTATTAATTTATGCGCATTAGTTTAAGCGCACTAATTTATGTGCATTAATTAATGCGCATGAGTTTATGAGCATGAATTTATGCGCATAAGTGTAGGTGCATACATATATGTGCATGAATTTATGCGCACAAGTGTAGGCGCATAAATATATGCGCATAAGCTGATGCCCATGGATTAATGCGCATTAATTATTACGCGAGAAGTATTGCGCATGTATAATGCGCATGAATAATGTACATAAGTGTACATTCACAAATACGGCGAAATAATCAAATTGCGGGGAATTCCCAGTGGGATAAAACCGGGCCGGGTTATGTTAATGTTTGTTTGCGAAACCACAATCGTTAACATGAATCAAACGCTGTAGATGAGAAAATAACATCGCTGCTATTAATATGACACGACTAGAAATGTTTAGGCACCGAATTCTCACCAATTTGTAATGTTCGTGTTGTACAAGTTGCTATATCAAGACACGTGTCAGAGAGTCGGTGCTTGTTTTTGTGGGATTATACTTTGGTAGGAGCATTTGCTTTGAAATCTTTGAAATGTGGAAATTAGATAGCTGTATTTGGTCTTGCTACTTGTATTTAATTATTTTTGCCTAGTCTAAATATTTTTGTCTAATTACTTTTGTCTAGTTACTTTTTGCTAGTTTCTTTTGTCTAGTTACTTTTATCCAGTTACTTTTGCCTAGTTACTTTTGTTTAGTTACTTTTGGCTAGGTACTTTTATTTAGTTAGTCTAGTTAGTTTTATCTAGTTACTTTTATTTAGTTACTTTCGTCTAGTTGCTTTAGTGTAGTTAATTTTTCCTAGTTACTTATATGTAGTTACTTTTTTCTAGGTACTTTTTTCTGGTTACTTTTATCTAGTTACTTTTGTCTAGTTACTTTTATCTAGTAACTTTTGTCTAAATACTTTTGTATATATAGATTTGTGTACCTTATTGTTTTTTTCTAGTCAATTACATCGAGTAACATTCGTCTTGCAATTTTCATCTAATTACTGTCCAATCCTAAATTTCCAATATTCAACAATTTTTTTCGAATAATTGCGTTTCATAATTTTCCACTCAGTTACATAAGAAAAGGAAAACAATATATATTTCCGAGTTCGAAGAATTTTGCCTTTTTTTCTTCCTTTTCCTCATATCATTAAACTAATTCTTACCTTTTTTTCATTTTTAATTCAGGGACTTAACATCATTCCAAGGTCATCTGAATGTCATTTTCTTCATTTTTATTTTTTATTCAATTACACAGTAAAACCAAAATAATAAATAATTACTTTTTTTTTGCGTCATTGTTTTTGTTCTTATCCTCAAGTCGTTAAAACAAACTTATTTATTCGAAACTATAATTCGCGAAAAATAATAAATAAAAATGAAAAGGACGAAAATGAAATTTGACGACGCTTAATCCTCGAAGCTTAAGGCGATTACCTTGTCAGTTCGAACCAATCAATTACGCAACGTTTCTTTTGACCGACGCAATTTTTGCTTCACTAACGATTAGACATTGATTTACTGTTTGTATTTTCTCCTCGCCAAACACTCGCTTTTGCCCCGACTTCGGCTCACTTTTTTTTCACCCTTTTTTCTTCTTTTCCTTTTTTGGTGAATATATTTTTCTCCCGTTCGCGCTTTTTCACACGAGTTAGTTAACTCTCTCGCGTTTTTCTTCTTCATCATCATTTTCTTTTACTCGCGTTTTTTGTGATTATAATTATTTATTTTGGACGAAATATAAATAAATTACAAAAAGCGACTTGGAAAAAGTCGGTAAAGAAAATTGGCTTATTTGTTAAATTAGTTTATTACTCATTCATTATTTTCCGATATTTCGATATGAAATAAACTTCAAACTAAACTTCGAATAGTTTTCAAGTATCGTTTACACAATTTGTAAAATACTTTTATATTAAATAAATTACAATCGAAATAACTTTCATATAACCTAAAAATCATTTTTAAAAATAAATGTTAATAAACCTTAACATAACCTTTAAATGACCTTCACATGTCCTTCACATGACCTTGAAATGACTTTCCAAAAATGTTCGAGTAACCTTGAGGAAACCTTCAAATAACCTTCAAATGAACTTCAAAATAACCTCCAAGTAATGTATAAATGACCTTCAAACTAAACTTCAAATAGTTTTCAAGTATCGTTTAAAGTATTTGCAAAATATGGTTATATTAAATAAATTACTATCAACATAACATTCAAATAACTTAAAAAACATTTTTAAAACAACGTTTAATAAACCTTAACGTAACCTTTAAATGACCTTCATATGTCCTTTACACTTCATAATCTCCAAATAAATTCTAAATGCAATGTCTTAACCTACATTCAACCGATAATAGCGACCTATAAAATAACCTTCAAGTGCCCTTGAAACAAGTTTTGTGATTCTTTTATATAAATTTCTAACAACCTACAAATAACTTTCAAATGACATTCAGATAACCTTAACATAACATACAGCTAACCTTCAAATAACCTACAAGTGTTCTTCCAGTAAGCTTAAAACAATATTGAAATAACATCAAATAACAATCGAGTAACATTAACAGAACCGTCAGTGAGCTTTTAAATGGCTTCCAAATAACCTTATCTAATGAATTTCAAAATAACCTTCGAAATCACCTAAAATTACAAAAATTCTTAATGAACCTTAGAATAATACAAATAACATTAAAATTTCCTTCAAGTATTCCTAGAATAACCTTAACATTACCTACAAATAACCTTCACATAACCTTCATATAACCTTCACATAACCTTCACATAACCTTCACATAACCTTCACATAACCTACAAATAACCTTCAATAACCCTTAGAATAGCCTTCACATAACATTCACATAACCTTCACATAACCTTCATATAACCTTCACATAACCTTCACATAACCTACAAATAACCTTCAATTACCCTTAGCCTTCACATAACATTTACATAAATTTCAGATAACCTACAAATAACCTTTAAGTACCCTTTAAATAACCTTCAAATAACCTTCGAATAACCTTCAAATAACTTTCAAATAACCTTCAAATAACCTTCAAATAACCTTCAAATAACCGTCAGATGACCAACAAATAACCTTCAAGTACCCTTACAATAACCTTCACAAAACATTCAGATAACCTTCAAATAATCTACAAAAATATTCTAAATGACCTTCAAATGACTTATAAACGCACTTCAATAAACTTCACTAACAATACTATATATCCTTCACATAACCCTGCAATAGCCTTAATATCACAAAATAACTTAAACCAACATTCCGAAACCAAAATATATTCTTAATAACTTTTAAAATTTTTTTTCGTACTTCAACAACAACATTAATAACAAAAATTGTCCAAACTATTTTCAAACTTATATACAATGAAGCATTACGAAATATTATTTTAAACATTTTCAATCGTTAAAATAACTTTGCAAATAAGAACCCCAAAAAATTTCGCTTACTTTAAAGGCATTCTACAAGAAATAACTTTTGTGACTTTTCTTCGAAACGATTATTACGGCTATCCTCGCCGGTGAAAATAAATAAAATTGTTTAAATATCTGCTAATTAAAAGTTTTTAATTTAAGGAAATAGCTCGATTTATCAACACGAAAAACAAATCTTGTTTTTTTTTTCTTTATTTCTGTATTTCCTTTTCTTCTTTGCTTACTTTTAATAATAATTTATTAGCGCGAACTTTAATTATACCCTGACCAACTTATTGATTAGTTGGATGCATTTTTTAATATTTTATTGTATAATATTTCGTTTTCAAGAATCCTGCTGCGCCTTATTTACTTCAACTAACGAAATATATATATATATATGTATATGTATATATGTATTATTACGATCCGCCGATAATCAATTACGTCCAAGTTGTTTAGGTAAATCATTTTACGTCTATGGAGTTGGGAGAGCAAACTTTTATAATTAAAAATGTTAATTGATTGGGTGTAAGTGTCAAACAAATTATAACCAGTCTTACACTAAGAAGTGTAAGGATTCTTAGTGTTACGCTAATAAGGATAGCGGTTATTAGTATTATATACACATGGATGAAAATATATTTCAAAAATATATATAGAAATGTATTTTGGACGCTAAAAATATGTTTCCAGCCAAATTATAAATTTTAGATAGATTAAAAAATATAATAGATATAAAAATAACGAACTAGTATATATTCAATATATATGATATGTATGAAATATATATTTCATGTACATATTTTTAATACGTAGTTGAAAAAAAAAAAAAAATAATAAAAATGTGTTTAATATCAGCTGAATCCCCGGCTTCGTTCGGGTATTAATTGTAAAACAATTAATATAAACTCATATAAATTGATATATTATATGAGATAATATATGCTTTTAGCAACATCCCTGGTGTAGATATGGTATTACATATTTTACGATATTTATAATTTATGTTGTAACATCCCTATTACATCCTTGTAACATCCCTATTACATCCTTGTAACATCCCTGTAACATCCTTATAACATCCCTATAACATCCTTATAACATCCCTATAACATGCATAAAACATCCTATTACATCCCTATAACATCCCTATTATATCCTTGTAATATCCCTATAACACCCCTATAACATCCTTGCAACATCTCTGTAATATCTCTATAAAATCTTTGCAACATCCCTATAACATCCTTATTATATCCCTACAACATCCCTATAACATTCCTATTACATCCTTGTAACATACTTGAAACATCCTTGTAACATCTCTATAACATCCTTGTAACATCTATATAACATCCCTATAATAACCCTATAATATCTCTATAATATCCCTAGAACATCCTTGTAACATCTCTATAACATCCCGATTCGTTCTCACTCTAGCGTTTATTTTAAATCTAGTCTTACACGAAAAATTAGACATTATAAATACCGTATAAATTAGTATTAACTCAATTTGTTATGTTTAAATGTAAAAATTGTCTTGAATTATCACAACAAAAATGATTTCACAAGAAATAGAAGCAGCAGATAACACATTCGTTTGACTAAAAGTAACTTTGAGTTTGTTTTGCATGTCGCGTGAAGAGAGCGAGAGAGCTGGTCTAGCAGCTCTCGCATATCCAGAATATGCTTTCATCTTTGCGCAAACGTAACGCAACACAAATGTTGTGACAATAGATGTATTATACAGATAAGTCGATGTGCTTGCGGGCACAAAACAAGAGATTGTGACAGTTCAATCCCACCCATTGTCTCGTGCTATTACATATATTTTTAACCCCCACTAATTGTTGCCCAAGACGCCAGTTATCTCGGGGATTTAATAGTCCAACGAACCTGACAACAGAACAATTCACCTCACAGTATGACGAACCCTTATTTCCATGATTTAACGCTTTTTTTACTTGTCACATTTTGTTATGTACTTTGCAATGTTACTTATTTCAAAAGAACTTCAAAGTTATGATAATATAATAACTTAACCTTTGACATAAAATACATCTTCATAACCTTTAAGTAAATTTTAAATAACGTTTAGAATGGATTTTATATAACCTTAAAATGACCTTTAAGTAACATTCAAATGACTATTGAATAATCTTTTACCATTCAATGAAGGTCATTGAATGACCTTCAAATTATCTTTCAACTGACGTTAAAAATGACCTTCAAATGACCTTTAAAATGATCATCCAAATGACCTCCTAAATGACCATGAAATCGACACTTCCTACTTAAAGAGTTATATCTCAAATTTTGTGTACAAAAAAATACATCTGCTATGCTTAAACATAGAAGATGTATCCTTTTGTACTCAAAATTTGAGATGTAACCTTCTACGTAAGAAGCGTCGAAATGACCTTTAAGTAAAATTTAGATGATTAAATGTTTATTGAATAACTTAATGATTATTGAATAAACTTTTAATGACCGTGGAAATGTCTTTCAACTGACCTCAAAAAATAACCTTCAAATGACCTTCAAAATAACCGTCAAATGACCTTCAAAATAACCGTCAAATGACCTTCAAAAGACCTTCAAATGATCTTCAAATGACCTTCAAAAGACCTTTAAAAGACCTTCAAATGACCTTCAAATGACCTTCAAAGGAACTTCAAATGACCTTCAAATGACCTTCAAATGACTGTCAAATTACCTTCAAATGACCTTCGAATACCTTCGAATGACCTTTAAAATTTAAAATGACCTTTAAATTGACCTTAAAACTGGTGCTCAAAATGACTCACAATTTCCGTTAAATAATACGAAGTGTATTTCTGTACTGGCGAACCTTGATATCATTATGGATATCAACCAAAAATCTTTAAGAGCACGGCTAATACGGGCTACAATTTCAGTGCCCTTGAAAGCCCTATTTAGGACGCCAAGTTAATTTTAAAATCAACATTACAACCAACTTTTAACGTTTAATGGTTGCAATAAACAACCAAATTACAGAAAATTAATAGGTGAAACGTTACATTCATAAAAAGGATCCATTTTTAACCTTTATAGAACTTTTAAATGAACTTACGAGTTGCATAAGCTGGGGAAGCCTATGTGGGCCCCAGAAACAATCGCTACATCAGATTATTCAAAACTCAGAACTGAAAATCCGATCAAAATAAGTTATCTCGATAATTTGATCGCAAAGTCTCACGCTCGATTTACTTCTTTTCCATTTCAACGTCATTTTTGCGCAATGAATGTTTAACTTACTAGTGATTGAAGCGCGCCCTCCGGGCGCGCAGACTTTGCTTGTTTTTTCAACAGTTAAAAATGATTGTAATTTTTGTTAATATTGTAAATGATAAATTTCTCTTAAGAATAGGGTTGATAAAAAT
>JABFPJ010000797.1:0-33088 GCA_022817425.1 Gryon sp. ZL-2020 | reverse complement strand
TCATTACTGCACCGAGGGAATTTTTTTGGAATAATTACTATAGTTTAAAGCAACGAGGGCACATCAAGCATGTTTTCAGCTTTATTCCTGCAACTATAGGAAAAACGTAATGTATTTTCTATTACTTTCTTTAAGAACCTCAAAAGTATCCGTTAGTTTATTGAAGTAATTTTCCCGTAGTTGCAGGAATAAATTTAAAAACATGCTTGATGTGTCCTCGTTGCGGTAAACTATAGTAATTATTCCTAAAAATTTCCCTCGGTGTGATGATCGTAAAAAATTTGCAGTTGCTATCTTATCTGTGCATTTTCAAAATGATAATTGTTATATTTACCTTAGGTTATTCAAGAAAATAATTTTAAAAAATTCTGTTTGTTTTAATGTATCTATTACAACTGTATTTGTAATAAAGAATATATTTTCAAAATGTTCATTATTGGCTTGTCTGGAGAAAAAAAATTGAAATCCATCAAAAAGTCTCTAATTGACATTCTCTTTGAATCACAGAAATTCACCCGCTTTACACATAATTAATACAATTTTGCGAGTCACATATTTCAGCACGATAAACTTATGTGCAAATTATTTTCACGCAAATTAAGACACGGTGGTATCAGTTTCCGCTCTCGAGTTGAATTTGGAATTGAATAGTTTTCATAAATTTCACGCTACTTATGCACAAAGTCGCGTGTTATCGTTGGCCATTTGTTAATGCATTATCGTTTACAATAATCTGCGCTGCAACAGTAGCGTGGATTATTGGAACTGATAAGAAAACGCGCGTTACACATTGCATAAGTTATCGTTCTCACGTCTTCTCTCGTTGATATAAAAATTCTCGTTGCAGATAAAAGCGCGATAAAGGCTACGGACTCTACTATGATATTCTATCGAATGACATCGGAATTGCACTAAATTTGAACCAACAGTTCGTACAACAAATGCCGATAAACAGGGCCATTTCAAAGCCGACGCGGGCGTATTTGCACGTCGCAAATCGTGGTATTTATTTTTGATATGTGGGTGATGACACCCACGTATGGTTAAGTATTTTTTAACATACACGTGTGGGTATGCGAAATGAGCGAAGATATCGTAAATTGCTGGCTATCGACTTTTACGCTGTTCGAAATAAAGGTAACAAAATGTCTCGGACAGACTTTTCAAATTGAATGCTATGAATTTATATTTCAGTTTACGAAACAATTTGTGAAAAGAAATTATAAATGTTTCACATTTTATGGATTCAAGTTGAATCTCAATTAAAAAATATATTGACTCATTCAAATTGAGGCACTTTTATTAGTATTTTTATTTGTTTGTTATAAGTTTTTTAACTAATAGATACAAATAAAATGTTCATCAAATCTTGCATTCTCTTTTAATATTTTTGTTTCAATTTGTCTGAAATTCTTATTAAAGTAAATGAATGGCATCTTTATTCTACTGCTAATTACTTCATTATTTCATTTAATCAATTTCATTAGTGCGCCAGTATTAATGAAAAATACACTTTTTTCTTGAATATTTGAATAATTGTCCTATGGAAAACATGGTTATAAACTTTGTTGTTGTAGGATTTGGTGGTCACTTGACTACTAAACAAGGATGGAAAAGAACTGACATTGTTAACGGACGAAGAAAAGATGTCAAAATAATATGTCTATTTGCAGGTTAAAATAGTTAGTTAGATATTTGAATTTTCTTGACAGAAGTCTGCTGTTGGTCGTTTTTTGCAAACCGAATGACGAAATTTCGTCCACTGGCAACAACGGGGTGCCGAGATAGAGGCAATCTGCAAACACGAATTGGCCATTTGGCGGGCGTGGCGCCAGGTCTGCACTGCGCACAATTTGCTTAGGGTCCGATGACTTTTTCTTTCACGCACTCAGCATGATTCCTCAGAGCGTGTCTTTTATACATAAGGTGTCCAAAAAAGTATCGACGCATTGCGAAACGACGACGTCTGACCCATACGAACATGGCTATCTAAAATTGAATCTTGATTCACGAAGAGCACGTCTTTCTTATCCTTTTTAATTTTGTCCACAGTTTCGATTCATTGCAGTCATAATTTCGATTTAAGTTCAACTGTTCTGAATACTAATTTACGATAGTTTTACTTTTATTTCTTCAATTGATTCAAGAAATGTATTTAAATATATAATATTTAATGACATGATTATAAATCAAATTCATTTTTGTATTAAAAAATTTAATATAAACTCTAAAAGAAGAAATCGAAAATCAATGTATAGACTCTAGTAGAAATGAAACCATATACGAATGATATGGCCCCAATCTGGTTTGCCCTACTGCAACCCCATTAGTGGTTAATTCCATTAGAGCTTAATCAGGACCAAAATTAGGATTTCTTAAACCTTTTTCTAAACATCGGCGTCCTTATCACGGCTAACTTGGGTTACAACTTGGATGTAACGCCAGGCATTGACATGGCCCCGACCGGCAATTCGTACAATTGCATTATCCTATCTAATTAATACACATGAGTGGTTTCATCGGGCCCTGGCCAGGTGACCATGCTTTAGTCACACCTTAGCTTTGAAGAACGTTCGTTCAAATCCTACATTTAGACTTTTTTCCATTAATTATGAAGTATCCAAATCGGGCTCCGATCAGGACCTGACATGGTTATATTAATTTTCGATACTATTCACAGGTTGCCCTGTCGGGCCATATGAGCGCCCGGTGTTTCAAGCATATGTAAAGCCCAATATCGATATCATTTGAGCAGTGTGATCAGCACCTGATCAGCTAGCGTGGTATCCATCATGGTCCCACAATAAAACTTGATTCCAATTTCTACTTGGGTATCAACGAAATATTTTACGTCATTTTTTTAGTGTTAATTATGGTTTTTAATATATAACTAGTGTTTTCAAATAAACTTGCAATATAAGAGACATTATCTCAAATTCCAAAAAAAGTGTCCGTTCCCCGCACTTCAATGAGCAATTCCTTGAGAAAATTGAGCTTCTTAACGGGTTTGTTATTCAAGATGTTCGTATCTACTGCTTACAACACGTCAGATGTGAATTAACGATCGATTTGCCAAATGCAATTAAACTGATATCGTAGGTACGGTTGAAACATAAAGTATATCGTTGTCTGTAAAAGAAGCGTTTAATTGCAACGAAAGATTTTATGATATGGTCATCACTCTTAACCCACATGTTAGTGCCATACATCATAGCTCATTCATTTCTTTCGTTGGTAAGTAAAAATTTGAATAATGTTTATAAAGATCATGCAATTCCTTTGTCTCATAAATATATTAACAAGAAATACTTTTCCTCTATGCAAAATTATCAAATCTTTCCTAATATATAACAATCAAAATATGTTTGCTTGTTTGTATGCTGTCAATCACGTAAAATCTGTTGAATTGAAATCTATTGAAACCATCAAATTTTGAAGGAATATAGCCCTAGGTCTGCAAATTGTGGCAGGCTTTATATTTTTGCGATATATACATTTTATTAAAAAAAAATCTTTTCATCATACTTTCCCCCAACGCTGGGGTACACTGAGAGCAAAAACCAATAAAAATTACCGTGCTTGTCATAGTAAACATAAGTAAAATTGTTGAAAAGGAAATAAAGGTGTTGTTTAATTTATATTTTGTAGTGATTTACTTGACTATTTACATTTAGTCTACATCATTTTTGAGTAAAGGACGAACAATTTGTACCGTGCTATTGTTTACAGTCTGTATTTAGGTATTATATACAGTTAAGTTTAGAACAATTTGATGTGTTGTTGATAATAAATGCGTGCTTTACATTATATTTTATGTTTTACTGCCTTCAAATCTTACCATGTTAGCACGGTAAATGTTTCGTACAATAATTGCTATCTATTTATGTTTGATTATTTGGATGAGTGAGTTTCCCGATACGAATTTTTTCATAAACAATGAAATAGTACAGTGGATAAAACAGCGGCCTAACACTTTGGAGACACGGGATTGATTCCCGGAGAAAAAATTTTTTCAATTAATAAATTTAAATTAAAACTAAATATATGTTATAAATAAATTTTACCTTACTGGTACAATAAATTTGTTGTTTTTATCAGTTATTCTTATTATATTGTGAGAATAAATTATGCCTTACTGATAAGGTAAGATTTGTTTTGTTTTGGAACTGATTTTACATCTAAAAGTTTCTTAAAATAAACCGGAAGAAACGTAATGTTTAATGTTTACTCATTATTACTGATGTTTACTAAGTAACACGGTAAATTTAATGATATTTTCACTATATTTTTTATTTATTTTTTGGCTCAGTGTATGTCATACGAGGACCCATAAGGAAATGTTGATATTAAGCCAGTGGTGACAAATGGCCGAAGTCTGGCACAGTACTGGTAAACAATGGTTGGCAAAATGTAGTGTCTAGATACATATTTGTCGCAATAAATATACGGTCCCAATGGTGGAGGCAACGGTTGTCTATAGATGAATAACGTTCGTTGGCAAAATACTGGCACAGTACTTGTTCATACTTAAATTTGTTTGAAATAAAATTTCAATGTCAAGAAAACCATATAAGATGAATGTTAATTAAGTTATTTTTTTTACATTAATTGTTAAATATATTGCAAATACTAAAGAAGTTAAAAAAAAGATATTACGTCATTATAAAAACTATTTAATTTCAACCACAGGCCCAGTACTGGCTAAGTACTGGCTCTGGCCTAGAGCAAACCTTCAGCATGTATTCATGATTTAAATAGAATAATTTCGAAAACACCGTAGACCAGTGGTAAAGTACGAGACTAGTAACTAGCAATCATAAAATCCGCGTACCTTCTTTCAAAATACTATCAGATAAATACAAAATAATTATGGTAATTAATTTATGACTTCGTAGACTTTGTTGAAATCAAAAATAATCCCTTAATGTACCATTTCACAAATATTGATACGCTCAGTTAACGGAAACAAATTCGTAGAAAGCTTTAATTTAACTGTGCCATAGTCGGAATAAGAAGGCCAAAGTAAGCTTTGATTAATCCCGCAGCTCAAGCGGCATAAATTGCAGGATAATTGACCAGGACGGTTATATCTTATGGATCGTTCAATGCGGACACTTCGTTAGACAATTTTTTGTTGCACTTCTTTAGGCGCCTTGCGGCAATGCGGAGCAGTTGCGGACTACCAAAAAGGCGCGGCTAAACAATGAAGTTTATGGTGGCAAGGAGCCCGCGGGTCCGTTAAGACAATCGATGGTCGCGCACATTTGCATGACCGCGCGATGCCGTCTCCGTACAATGGCGTCCCAAGAAAGGCCACGGCAGTAAATACCAGTATAATTGCCAGACTCGCATCGCCGAAACGGGCTCCCTTTTTCAGCTCGCGCGTTCACCGCCATGCAAATTTCACAACCACGCTCTCGTTTGCACACGAGCCGTGCACGGCTTACACGGGCATGAATCACAAGCGAGACAACCCGCGCCGCTTCCATTACCCGGACTCTCGATGCTATCGACATTTTTTTCACCCTCATCTCCCCCCTCTTCTTCGTGTCTCTCCCTTTGCCCCTCCTTCTGCGATTATTTTCGCTGTTACCTTCTAAGTTGAAAATGAAACGCCGGGATTTCACGATTCCTATTCGAAATCTGAATGCTACCATTCAATCTGATATTAATACGCCGATCATTGAGTCCGATAGTGTCTCGCGTCATGGGCATCAAAGACGCCGAAATAGCTTTTCTAATGTGCAAAGCCGATAAATGCCAGATTAATTATATGCTGATTCCGATTCAATGCCTTTAATTGATGTTTGTGTTTATGCGTCTCTGCGCGTCGATGACACGGCCGTTTAATTCCGTCTGGAATTACTTTCATCACAATTAAACGTGCAATCCAATGAAAGCAATGGCCATTTTAAGTTGCATGCTGCAGTTCTACGAGGTTCTTTTTATCAATCAAAATTCAGAAACGAATACGGATAATTAGACAAGCTGGCAAGCGATTACGATCGCATTGCGATCGGTACATTATACTTTTTGTTCTTCATCAAGAAACAAGATTGAAACACATTTAACTCTAAACATCGAATGTTATTGGTTAACGTTCATTAAATATTATCTTACGTTCTTAACGTTAATGGATATTACGCCATTATATAGTCAAGTTACATATTGCAATTATTTTATACAGTTATATTTTTTAAATATGGCTTTTGGAAGCTAATATACAAATCGAAACCTCTCCAAATTCGGACTTTCATTGTATCTATGAACAGCTTATTTCATTAATCAAATAACCCCTGCATGTTATTTTGAAAATCTATACAATATTTGCACAGACATATTCAGTAAATTTACACTTAGAGAAAGATTTAGTTGAAACTACTATAAAATTATTGGAAATTAATAAAACATGTACGACGTTCTGATTGAGATATAACATTTAAAAAATATCTACTCAAAAATAGTGGGTTGCAATTTATTATTATAAATAAGTCATTGTACAGAAAAATTTCATTGTAATTACTGCTACTAATTAGTCGTTCTAATGCATTTTTCATTTCATAATATTTCGAAGTATATCTTAAAAGCAAAAAATATATGTTTAGTAAGTATTTCTTCGAAATATCTACATTCTCACATCAAAATCACGAAATGCAATAAAATTCTGTTTCTCTTCTCTAATGAGATTCGAAGAAGTTAATGGCACTTTTAATTGAGATGTTAATTTTAGCAAGTGAATTCATACGTTAAAAATGCAAAAGCTAATAGCGCCAAGAAGGTGGAACGTCATGAGTTAAATGAACCATTTTGAGACCACTTGATTTCTTGTGTAAAGTTAGCAGATAAAGACTTACGTAGACTGAGATATTAAGATTTACCGAATATATTACTAAATTAGGCTGATTTACGATTACACTTTTCCGCAAAAGCCACTTCTCGTATTATCATAATCATCTTATAAAATGCATGAGATTTCATTTAAACTAACATTTAATTTGTTAATTAATACAATTTAACTAAATCATCTGCATTATTTATGTATATAAAATTTGAATTCAGTTAAACGGTGTATTATTTTAAGTATCCGAATATGCAATCAAATCTCGAGAGCGAATCTCAAAGCAGAGAATCTAAATCATGAATTAATCAATTTCAATTAAGCCGGAATCGAAACTGAAATTCATTCAGCGCTCGTTTCAAAAGACTCGTCTCACAAAGAATCATTTACGTTACATTGTTAACGTTAAAACGCATTCAAAGGTGTCTGTTCGGAAGACAAAATAAAACGCGTCATAATAGCCCTGGTGTCTGAGTTGTTATTTCTTTCTCATAATTGTATCTTCGGTTCGTATCCTCTATAAAATTTCAATTATAAGTCGTTGTTTCGCGTAGGCCGATGCGCAAAATCGTTGCCTAACAAAGCGCAAAGCGTGTCGAAGGATGTGTCTCTACAGCAACGTTGAAATATGCAGCCGGTGGGCTCCCGCGGACAGGTCCATTGTGCCCGATTATAGACAAAGTGGTATTTTATATCCATTTGCACGTATCGGCGTGCATTCTGCACACTTTTGTGTCGGCCCATTAAAGTGCGCCGAATTCAAATAGATTATTTCGACCGAAGCGGCTGACTGCTTGAGCGAAGAGGCGCGACAAAACGGCCCTTTGTTCCCGTTGCTTTTGGACTTTGCCGATTTTACACGTTTCTACTGTAAGACTTTTTCTTCTTACGACTTTGTCCGAACCACTATGCCGTCCGAATTCCATGCTGATGATTGCACCGCGACTTTGCGCTCTGTTGTTTCGTTCAACGCAGTTTGTTTTTCGGCAAGAATGTTGGCTATGACGATGCAGGAATTTTGCACGATCACAAAACTGGTTTCGACGTACGAACTTCTCCCATTGCAATCACCAAAAGGATGTATTTTATTAACACTATGAATATTTAGTGACTGTGACTTACGGTATTAATCTGTAAGTCGATTTGAATTCGACATTTAACTGGCTTTGACTGGTTTTGTGGCCAGAGAATTAAGGCCACTTTGACCCCGAGGGGCTACTTCGGATATTCATTCTTGTTAATGTATGTGAATTGACATTTCTCGCATTTAAACAATTTTAATGACTATGAGAGTGGAAAGATTCTTTATGTGACAATAAACAAATACTATCATATATTTTAAGTGGCAGAGGGTCTTTTGATTTTGAATGATTCAAAGTTTCCATGGAATTCAAAACAAAAGTGGAAAATTTTGCAAACTAGTTATTTAGAAAAATACAAGTGGAAATTTAACGGACAATTGAAATTTTGGGCATTTTATAACATTAAAATATCTTACCATATTCTATAATTACAAAAAACATAGCGGATATTATTATTATATATTAACTTATTTTTGTTACATAAAAACTCTTTGCATATTATCATTGTGGGAATTACTGGTGGGAACTGTTTCAACTAACAAATTAGAGTTGCGAACATCAGGACGTGCTGCGGTTGCGTCAAGATGAGCTTTAAGAATGTGTAAAAGTTCAAGAGAATATTTCCGCGACGCGGTCGTTCCAGAAAATTTAATCCTGAACATTTGATAATTAATATTTTGGACTTGCTGGGAACTAAAGGCTGTGGTTTGATACGGTCTAACCAAGCAAGATGCGTCTATTGGTTGCCAACAATTTTTATGTAATTTCAGATTTCATATTTTCGGTTGGGTTTAATTTTCCGTAAAATTAACACCATTACTCTTTTATTGTTGTATTAACAGTATTGTAAGCCCCATTGGATGTCAGTGGTTTCGTATAACCTCAAGCGGAACTGAACGTCTTCATTTCGAACTTAATGTTGAATTTCAGCTGAAAAGACTTTGTTCAAACTCATTTTATTATTAATATATAGATATATAAATAAATATTCAAACTAACTGCGATTATGTTTATAATAGTATAAAATATTTATTGCATGCGTTAAGATTCCGTATGTTATACAATATTTCTTGAAGTCAAACACTGTTTCAAAATCAAATTACATAAGAATATTTCCTAAATACTTAAAACAATAGTTACGTTAACTCCATGAAAACTGAATGGTATTTTTTGATAATAAGAAGTATGATAGATTTGCTTGCTTGAGTGACCAGTTTACTCTTACATCTTATGAATCTCAATCGGAAATCATGAGAACTGCCGAAAGGCATCGAAAGAAAGGTATCTATAATGAGAAGTAACAACCACCTCCGAATCATAGTATCTAATGTTATACTAGTGTATTCTGTGCTACCGTAGCGGCATACCAATTTATTATAATAAGTCAGTTGAAGCATAAGTAAAAATTACAACGATAGCTTAGACATAATGACAAGTTCAGTTTGTTTCGACAGTGTAAAAAAACTGAAATAAGATTAGCTCCTTCAGACGATTTGATGAAGTATCAAAATTTAACGACCAACTGCGAATTCATAATCAGCAGAGACATCTGCAAAGCGTAATTATATGATCTCGCATCATAAATTGCTGTCACGATTCATCAAATGTATAATTGTAAAATAATTTTAACTAGCTATAATTTTATCATATAGTTTTGTTTTGATTTTATAATTATATTTTGAATCAAGTTTCTAATTATCAGAAGAAGAATTAAAATAAGTCTTTTTGTTATACATGAAAAGACAACCGTGTTACATGGTCACATGCAAAGTAATTATGCAATCAATTAAATGCAATAATGTTACAAACTAAATCACAAAGGTTGCCTATATTCCCACTCCTATAACTTATAATGATCCAAACTGTAATTACTCAGTTAAAAGTAGTCGCAATTCACTCTGCGGTGCATTTACTTCCGTTGTGTATATGTATATCATTAGCTAAGATCTGTTAAGTGTTGAAGCGAAACCAATCAAATTAAATCGCCACGTTATATTCCACTTGATTGAAAGTTGTGCCCAATCTCATATACTTAAGAAAAGATTGATTGACCATATTTCAGCTAATACATTCACTCTTTACTTTTACCAGTTACACTTCCCACAATAGAGACATTTTTATCCAATTATCATTCTCCATTAATTCTGATTATTGTTATCCGAAGGTTAATTTTTTTTTAAATCTCTCTCGTCGATGAAACTTTAAGATGCTCATATTTAAACATGCGCACGACATTTTCTATCGCGTATCAGCATCGTTGAAACATAAATGAATTTACTTTCAGACAGATTGCGCGAAGGATTTGCCAATCATGACATGTGCTTCAATTCGAAATGCCTCGTTATCATTTTGCTGAATTGCATGAGCAAAGTAATGCGGACTCGTGAGCACTGATTTCTCGATGCTCATTGTTGTTTCGTCGTTGCAGACAGCTCGATGGACGTAATATAATTACTCTTACCACGTTGTATTGCAGTTCTGCATTGCGGTGACGCTTCGATTATGCCCTCAAAAGCGTTCGTTAGCATCTGCCGATGACTGTTCTTCCTTCATTTTTCTTTATTCGGATATTCCTCATTAAAATAGTTTGTTAAACATAATACAAGCCTCGCACTTTCTGTTTCGCATTTTTCTGTCTACCATTTAATTACAACTTTCCAGTTGTTATTTTGTCAATCAATTTAAATACGATACATGTTATCGAATCGTACGGCAGTTCGTTTTATTGTTAAACTTGATCTACGTTGGACAACATTCGTGGAATTTCGCTTTTATTTTGTTTTAGAGATTTGATGTTCTCATACATTATATATTGTGTTGTTAAATTATGAATGTTAAATCACAAGAAAAAGTATAATTTAGGATTTAGATTCTGAAAAATACTATATATATAAAGAATATACAAAAATTTGCATTTACAACAAAGCAAAAATTAATTTCTATAAATATTCTTGCGCGAATTGCTTATTTCAATGCATGAATATACATAATTTGTAAGCGCATCACGTTTGTGTTTAAACTCAACGAATTCGGGTTTGTTCGCTGCTTAAAATGAATTATCGAAGATTACAACAATGCTGAATAATCTTTATCCCTAAATTTATGTAGACATAAATTCTTACACAGTAAGATGAATGTTCAAGAAAGAAAGAGGTAATAATTCTATACGTGCTTGTAGCACTGTCCAATCATCGCGTGCCAAATGCAAGAACAGAAATGATGTCGCACGAGTCCTTCTTGAATATCCATTACACTGTAAAGTAAGGTTAATTGTTCGTCATATAGCAAAATCATTGCTTTTATTTAAGGCGTGCTCGAATAATTACTCGGTCGATCCGACAAATTAAGGGTGCGCCACCGTAATGCACATCGTTGAACGAATTTTGCCTTCCGGAACTGTGCTATCCGCTTCGCTAAATCGGATAATAAAAAAGAATAAAATCAGATCGAATAAATCTGTTAATAAAAAAGGAAAAAATAATACATATATTAAAATTAAAAAATATTATTAAAAGTATTGATTTACTCCATTTTATATAGTTCAGTGTTTATTATAAAAAAATTATACATAAACTGTAATAATGCAAAAAAAATGCTATATATTACTGCTGATATGTATAATCAAAAACGTTGGTAAATACTTTTGTTTATATAAAATTTGCATTCAATTAAAATTCGAATTTTAGCTATTCTCAAAAATAAATTTACGATTAAAGAGGACAGATAACGTTGCTTGTTGTGATTAAATTGCCAAATTGTACTATTCACCAACAATAGCTTAATTACATAAAACAAAAAACAAATTTTGTTGCAATACACAGGAAATGTTAGCAAAATTGTTCAACATTTCTTAACATGTTTGTTCATTCTCTAAGCAATAAAAAGCACCTGCCGATTTATTATACGCCATATAAAACTGTCACAATAAATCTAGCGAATAATAAAAATAAATTAATTAAATAAAAATGTTTATCCATACAAAATGCCGAGCACTTAGCGTACTTTATGAATTAGTTTAACTGTATATGGTTTTTAACGACTTGGAAGAGAATTCAATGACATCGCTGTAATATTGCTATCATATGATCACGTCTGGTATGGACGTTCGTGTATGCAGATCCGCAAATGCGAAAGATGGTCGCGATGACTGCATCATGAACGGTTCCGGCTAGTGGTGCGCAGTTCCCTTTTGGTGGTACCTCGTGTTCTTTGTGACGCAGCCCCAAGCATCGTTTGCCTGTTTCGTATTTTGTTTCTCTCTTTCTCTTTATCTATCTGCATATCTCCTTCTCTGTTTATCGGTACTACTTATATGATCAAAACATGTGTCTGTCCTTATTCACAATGGGACGTTAAGTATGGCGCAGCGTGGCCGCGTGTACCAGTACGAACTACGAAGCGTGCCACGTTCCGGCGGGTGTGCTTCCTCCGGGTGTGCGCTCCAGTGGGCCAAACCAACCGGCCAACCCCAACCAGCGAGAATGACCATTGAGATTGTGCTCACTGACTCGCTTCGTCACTCGCCAACGCTTTTTCGCTCTTTTCGACTCTCGCTTTTTTTAATTGTCACGCTATTTTCGTGCATTGCTTTTCGGGAAAGGAAGTAGATTATTGAGATGTACTGACACTGATTGCACGGATCGTGCTATTCATTATACGCATTCAAGGCCACACGTATTCATTAAACAAGGACAGAAAATTGATGTAGAATACTAAATTGATGTAGAAACTTGCTAATAGATAAATAGAAACTTGCTTCTAAATAGAATTATTTGTTAAATACGGAAGGAATTAACTGATTAAAATTACTATAAATTTGGGTGAATCTGTGACGGTAATGTTGTTTTCTTAAACATTGATAGATTTTTGCTAAAATTTGCCAAATTTTGATGAATGTTACTAAATTAATAGTAATTCTTACAAATATTTGATGAATTTTTACTAAGTCTCATTGTAAATATTATGTGAAAGTATATTGACCGCTGTGATACTTTGAGTAAAAAAACAAACCTTAAAAAAAATAAAATAAAAATAATAAACAGCGCATGTACCGAGTTCGAAACTCAGAGAGTGATTTTTTTATATTGTTAAAATTATTTTACTAAGTCAAAAAGTAAAATTTATTAAATACATTTATCGTCACAAGTTTACTCGGATACATAGTAATTTTTAATCAGTTATTTTCTTACGTGTATTTTATTGGACTGTATTAGCAGAATTTATTAGATTTCGTAATTTATTTCTTCAAGTTTTAAGTTAAAGGAAGAGTTATTATTTACAAATTCACAATTTCTAAATTGTTAATTGTTAATCGTAAACAAAATTCTGTTTAACATTTTTGTTTTCATCTTTTCCTATCTCATTCTACATTCAGTTAGAATTTTTTTCATACACAATAAATTTAATCGAATATTACACGAGAAGTTGTATTATCATATTTTATTTTTTATACGTAGCAATTAATAAAAGAGATTCAACGATCGCAATGATGAAACATCTGAAACATTAACGACACGCTATCAATCTTTGGAATCTAAATTTAAGGTTTTATTATCGGGCAAGCATTCCTCCCCACTCTGTCTAATTTACCAACAGAAGAGGCATAATTCTTGAATTTAATTAACATTCACTGTCTATAAATGAGAATCAAATGTGTTCTTGCCAGTCAGTAAATGAAAACAAATCGATAGGCATAAATATTAATTAAAATGAAATGCAAAACTCATCTATCTTAGGCTAACAATCAGACTATTCTTTAAGCAATCAAATCACACGAAGCGACAGAAGAAAAAAATTAGGCACATTTCGATTTTTCGAACTAATCGCGTTGGTATCTGACTGCATGCATGTTAAGTGCGCGCGCATAATAAGAATCTGATTTGGTGAAAAAATTCATCAACGTCACGTAGATGCCCGAGGCAGAAGCCGAGTCATCGTCTATGAGCATCGATATCAAGTCGTTTTGTCTGACGACTTGCAAGAGAGACGGGTTCGTCCGGGGTCGATTGACGACCCCGCCAGTGGATGGATAGCCGCAGTGCCCCCTGCGCACACACGCCATAGTGCCTTCTCGCCGTTGAGGCGTGTTTTTCGAACCTCCAGAAGAAATAAGAAGCGCACAGTTCAAAGGTCACTGATACCGGCACACGCAAGCCGCCTCTGCTCCGAGATCCGTTAGGAGGGATTCGACCGTCGTCATTAACTTCGAAATACAAAATAAAGCATTATAAAATACAAGAAGGCCGAGCGACTGGTCGATACAAACAACTGCACGATACATATGTAGGCGAAATAATAAAAGGGTTCTTACTAACATTTTTCAAGTCAAATTTGAGTGTACCGGATAATTATAGAGATAACAGGCAATCGTAAGACAAAGAAGAATGAATATTGTTATAAATATACAGAAGCAATGCTTCATATATGAAAGTATGCACCAACATTTACTTGCAATATTTTATAAGTTAAACGATATTTAAATAATAAAAATAATTGTTTAAATTTCATTTCATTAAATATTTTTTATTGCAATTGTTTATTAAAAATTGATCTCATATTTTAAATTAAGTATTTTTTTATGATGATTGTTCACAATGCAATATATTTCATTTGCACATTTATACTTATAGGAAAATGTCAAAAGATAAACACTTCGGCAAACTTCAGTCAAAGTCTAATTAGAATGCCACTAGACTGTATCCGTTTGTCGATGATCTAAATATCAGACATCCCGAGTGCCAGACAGTTTTCTAAATACCAATCCAGCCTGCCACAATATTTCACCCTTATCCCAGACTAATTGCTCAACAGTTTACTATTTACCAAATCACTGCGCCAGAAAAAACGTTTCCTTGAGACGACAAAAAAGTGTTACAAATGGATGCTACACTTTTTGCTAACTATGTCTTACTAATATCTATGTATGAAAACAAAATTCATTCAAAATTGCATTCTAAATTACAAACAGACAGCAATAAAAAAATAATGATATCCTTTTTTTTCTCTCCCTTGTCTTTTTTGTAAAATATATGTATTAATAGGATGAAAGTTTAAAAGTAGTTAAGTGTGACACAGTTTAGTTTCTGGAAGATGAAGTGGATAAATGTGCGACTTTTTTAAGTTGTGTTAATTTGTCGCCTACGACAAAAGAAAAAAAATGATGATACGCGCTCACAGACGTTAGCTATTTTTGTTAGCAAGAAGATAAGCATAAAGTAATTAGGCATTTGTGTGAAGCTACGCTGTAACGAAGTGCTTTCCAGTTCGTTTCAGCAGCTGGCCTTCTATGGGTAATTAAACTCGGTTTATCTCGTATGTTCACAATATGCGGATTTACGATTAAGAGTCGCCACTTAGCGTAGGTTTTGCTATTAGACTGTAAATTCTTTCGCAACTCAACAATTTCAGTTCGGTATAGGCAGTATTTGTTTTTGTGCGACTATATTTTGTTTGCAGAAAAACGAAGTATGCATGTTTTAAGAATCGTGTGATATTATATGCCGTATACAAATTTCGAACATGCAACATTTCTTTGAACAAAATATGATTAACTTTGAGACGCTAACACGCATAAATAAAAGATAAAATTCAAATTATAAAAGTAACGCGTTAAGAATATTGTTTTTAATTACATTTAATTGACGTTTAAAACTTTTGAATATGATAAAGATACACCGATAAATACCTTTTATGAACAAAAAAATTGTAAATGAACAAAATATTTTTCTTTCAACAAAGATTAGTGATTAAAAATGATGATATCAGAGAAAAGGAATAAGTACTAGAAACGAATGGTTTTCAATGTTGATTTGTAGATAGTGTACTACATATAAAATCACTATCTAACTAGATGTCTTGCATTTATTTATTAGGACGAAACAAATAAGTAGAATATACCTTTCAATGATTTCAGTCGTATCATTAAAGTATTTCAATAATCTAAGAATATTTTTTTTATACAATTAAATATAATAAGAAGTTTATTTTACATTTTTTCATATTTACTGTTTTAAGTTTCAAGAAAATTTTCTTTTTTCAAATAATTTTTATTTAATATTTCTCATTTTATATCTGAATATTTTATTATCAGAAATTACAATATATTGCAAAGTATTTTGCCGAACAATTAGTTAAAACAAAGTACAGCAGGCACTAATTTAAGTGTCGTTGGATAATTGCCGTTGTTTTTGTTGTATCTGACAATCGCAATGGTAAAACGTCCTTATCGAATAATCCGTATTATATTACTTATCCAAGGTATTTGATGTCTGCGTGTGATAATGCAAAAACGACGGTATACCAAATCAACGTTTAAGCCAGAGTTCGCGCATGGCCACACTCTTTATTCAATGATTAAAGCAAAATGATAATCTGGTTCAGTTCGCTTCAGGCTTGGTTATTGGTTATTGGGAGAATATGCTTAATAAGTATTCACGTGTCGCGAGATAAATCGAGCACTACCACAACGTGTGGGGTTTCGATAATTTCCGTATCTTCAAGCTTGTGCGTGCAGTGATGCGCGGACGCGATAAATTGTCAGTAAAGGCCTGATAATTCTCATGTAAGTTGTTACGATCTTTTGATCCGGCATACATGCGCGAGAATATGTGTCCAAGATCAAAAGATTTTACGTCAGATTGATCGTTCGGCCTACCAATCCACCCGTACATATTACTGTTTTGTTATTAAAATGTTTGTTAAGTAATATTAATCACACGTGTATGATCGATCTGATAAAAAAGATTAAGTACAAGAATATATCTCCATCGTGCAATTATGAAGTTTTTAATTAATTATAAGTGCTAACGAAAATTAGCGAAAAATTTGACATATTTATCTTTAAAATAAAAATGCTAAATAATGACTTTAACAATAATTAATGGTAATATTTCACTTTGTTCATAATAATTAATCCAAGTTCGAATATGCAATGATGCACACTTTCTTTTTTTGCTAATTTTTCTGATATGAAATTTGATATTGTAATATATGTAATATATATAATTTATATATAAAAGAATTAAATACATTACAATAAAATATTAAAAATGACTGAATCGCATACTTGAATTTACGCGTTATAATTTTTACAATACTCATACTTATAAGTTTTAAATATAATAGAACTTTTTCCTCTAATATAATAAACAAATTATATATATATAATAAAAAAATAACTCTTTTTCTTCAAGTAAATATTTAATATTATTATAGTTTATGTCTTACGACTATGCTTAACTAAATAAAAATTTTGATATAACTAATAAATTTGTGATAAATGCAGATTTAAAAAAATCAAAACATACTTTAAAAAGATATGCACCTACTTGTATTTTATTCGAAAAAAATTGTGGTATATAAGCGAAAATTTCGCTGAAAGGATTTTCTATGTTTGTGAAACCTGAAACATGAAACTTATTAGAGGCATGCGGTGTTGCATAATTTTATCTTGTAATTTTCTACGTTATGTATGTAATACACCAATTTTCTCGCACTCGCGTATGTTTCCTAGTATCTAGGTAAGAAGCTGAATTTGCTCGTGATAATGATGATTAGTTAGTATGATGAAAAAGGATCGGATCATATTTCCACGTTATATATACATGCTACCTTTAAACAAGGTTTGTTTCTACAAATTGATAACTATCTAAAATCTTGGTTTGAAGAAATATCAGGTATTCGCCGAGTAATTTACAATCGTATCTTCTTAAGCCATTTTTATGATACAAATAATACCATTTTGAGCAAATGAAAGCAAGTTGTTTTGTCTTCAGTATTAAGTATTGATTGAGAATACAAATGAAAAGATGTTATAAGAAACTTTCGTTACAGATAATATTCCAATGATAAAAATTTTATGTAAAAACATAATGTTTTGTTTAATTAATGTTTAGACATTTTTCTTACAAGTCCATTCACTATATTTGAAATAAATTCCATATTCAGGATTCTTTTTCAAAAAAACCTTGACATTTACATGTATTGTCGTGGATAGATGCGTATTTCTAACGAAAATTCGTGTAACACAAATCATCGTATTAAAATTGCAAATAACACTGGCTAGCCGTAAAAGTTATAAATAAGTAACATAAAATAAAATCAACAGTTACGATGTTTATTGATACTTTATGCAGATTTATTCGTTGTGGTACATTAGCGTGTGTTTATTTGTCGAAGAAGGCCTATACATTTCGCGTCAGGCTTTAATTAAATCCGAGGTGTAATGGACGCGCATATAATCCTATCTCTCGCCATTCATAAATATCATTAAAGGCGCGCGTATTCGTATATGTAGATTTATAGTTGTCTTCACTGATCGTCCTGCCAATAAGGCGCGCACCTGCCGTGAACGCGTTCTATAATGCACGGGTTATCCTTGACATTATTTGGCAACCGTACATTACCCGAACGTACACACGACGGTAAATATACGACCATTCTTCTTACGAAATCCTGGCCAGTGCATTACAAGCGCATCTCTTGGCAAGTAATGCTGCCACATTACTCTCCAAGCAATGAAAGTGTTCTTTAAAACAAAACTTTTTTGTACAACTTTGTGCAAAAATAAGCACAATAAAAGTAACTACAATAAAAAACAAAACACGGAATCTTCTCTCATCGACTACCATCACAATTTCACAGCAGATGCCGGTGCGCATTATAAAGTTAAATCGTGAAACGTACTTTGCAGTAATTACCGCGAAATTACATATTCACGAGCTACGAATCCAAAAGGATGCGCACCCTCAATATATTAACCCCTCGTATGATCATATTTAAACAGATTTCCGGTAAAGGGTTGAAGTAACTTATACATTTCCGAAAAAATATACAATTTATATACATATTTAATATGCTTATTACAGACAACGACTTTTCAAGTTGCGTTTTTTTCATACTTATATATTACTTTATTGTAAAGCTGCGATCGTTTTATTTGAAGGGCACAAATGTAAATAGGAAAATGTTTTACCAAGTGGCATAATCGCTTGACAAGTGCGTTTCACCGATTCAAAGCGAGTCGTTCCGCGTTGATGCTTTGCAGGTTGCATCCGCTTTTGATTTTAGTATCGAACAGGTGGTCTGGACGACACTCATCGACCACTTCCGCTTTGTTTGCTTTTTTCGCAGATTTACATATAGAAAACAACCTAACGCTCTTCACGTAACACGCAATCCAAAGCAATCACTTCCGGGAGTACACCAAACGATAAATTAGCATAATCTTGTGGGGACGATTTTAAAGTTGCGGTTAAGGAAACCAGTGCCGATAAAGATTGTAACAACAGTTTCATTTCAAATGCGCGATGCCATTACTTGCATTTTTTTAAATTCAGTTTTATCGTTTCAACAATTTTATGACAAAATAATAGCGGAAAAATTATTTAATTTATTGAAAGAATATATATTTTCAATATATAAATTGAATTAGATATAATACAATGTTAATATTAAAGAAGATAAATAAAAAGTTATTATTCTATTAATTTATATCTGTTAATTTGTTTATCTCAAATAAATATAATAGACATAATACAACCGAAATTCATCTAAATCGATTTTTAGATAACCATATGCATTTTTTGTGATTTGGCTAGTTTTATCAAAATTGTTTGTATCATGGAACTTTTCTTGTTATTTAATAGATTATACAGTATTACTCAACTAATTAAAGAAGTAGGAGTTTTTCCTACGAATGTAAAGTTAACCGCATGAGCAAATCAAATGTGAATATTCACACGTGTGGGATTCCTTAGTTGTTTCATTTCTCAAGTTCTTACAAATACGGATGTCGAACCGTGTTCAGATTAATTTATTATTGGTTCATTATTGTCCAAAATATTTTTCAAGACAACCAAAACTATGGTTAAAAATAAAAGAACCATAATTTTATCTCATTATTTTACTGTATTTTGCACTTTTTTGATATTTTTAGTTTTCAGAATATATTTACATTAATTTTTACAGAGCGGTTAAAATTAATATAAAAATGAATTTCCATGACAAAAAAAAATAAAAAATGTATTTCCATGTAACAAAAATTTACTGTCTCTTAATTACTGTTATCCATGTGATTATATTAAGAAATAATGTTCAAGTTGAAGATTTAAGGCAGATATTAAAGGTTGCGATCTTAATTTTTGTGAGAAAAAATGAATTACGATCTCTGTTTGAGGCAGCCGACGTACGATTAAGCAATTAAAACAAACAACTTGTAGGCTCAGATAGTAATAAGCCCTTTTCGCAATGCACTCTGTTATAAATCAATTTTGATTGGAAAAAGACAATGGTCTACAAAATGAAATTGTTTACGTACGTCCCTACAATAATTCATTTTATCTATCTGCGCCAACGAGAACATCGAAAGGGTCGTTCTACGATCAATTTTTATTCAATAAACAACCAGTGTCTTTTTCTCATAAGGCCTCAGTGAATTAAAGCGGCTAATTCACTTATAAGTTAATCAAATGAAAATATTATGTTTTATCATGAAATTCTTATTAATTGCAAAATTCTATTATAAATAAAAATTCAATTATATAATAATAAGTGCAAAAAACACAACACAGATTTCATCCTTTCTTGTATGACTTCTCATAAAATGCACATCTAACGGCCACCTTTCTTGTGAGTTTCTTGTGAGTTCATTCCAATGATGCTCCAATTGGTTTTTTATTCTCATAATCTGCAGAAAAATTAATTCTCTTTACTTCTACAGCAAACAGCCACGCGTCATCTTAGCGTATTTTAGCAACAGGGGTTCTGCAGCTCGATTCTAACGTAAGATTCATGGTGATTGCCTGCACAAGAAAAAGACTTAAAGCAAAGCAAAAAAGAAAAAACATCACTTCAGTCTAGGAGGCAATATATTTCTGGTGCGCCTGTTTTCGTGGACTTTAACAGCCGCGCGATTTAATTACTCACGGCGGTTATGGCGAAATCGTATCCTTTCAACTTATTTATGAATACTTAAATGGATGGCGCTCTCTGTCGAATTTATGCGCCAGGCTTTACGGCTAATTAATATTTGTCGCCATTATGCTACCCTGAGAGCCTCCACTAGAACTATCGACGAGAAGTAGAGACGACTTTTTAAAACCTACTGTAGATAAGTTTTCACCGTGCACATGCTTAAATAATCTTTAAATAATTTTAAGAGATAAAATCAGATTGTCAACTTTTATTAAATTTTTCATAAAATATTGTCACCTAAAATCGTTGAGTCATTCATAACGATGTTATTTTTTAAAAACTTGACTTTTATGAGGTCCGACTTGAACATGCGGAGCAGATGTTAAGAATTTTTTCATAATGATATCACTTCTGATATACGAATCGTATAATTATTAATTATTCAGGATAACTATTCATTTATATATATAATTTTGTTAATATCTTTTTGTTTCAGTAAACTAATAACTTTTTAGATTCTTTTCTGTTTGTAACAAAAAGTTTGTCTTCCCTATTGACCATTTGCAGATAATCTTTTTACATCTCTATCCACATTTTCCGCGGTCTGGAGAATAACTCGATCTTCAATTCTTCGAGCTGTCATGAAAGATTGCACGATACCAAACAAAACTTGCAAAACATTTAGAGAACAGTAAAAACGTAATTGTTATGAATGAAGTTATCTGTGGTATTCCACGTGCTGAGATATGCAATCGACGTGATGTCAAGTAGTTTTATTACCATTTTCGTCTTTTAATTGTTACGACGTTGTTGACGTTATTCTCCCGGACTTACAAAAAACCTGTCGCTCATACAAGATAAATATCACAAGTTAAATAGCGATATTTTTGTCATTAGTTTTTTTTCCCTTCTTACATTTTTTGAAAATCAAAATTAGTCGCTTGATGTAAAAGAAACATAAACAATGAACCAGTCGACAAAAAAAGTAATGAGATAATTTGTGCATTTTGTCTCTCATGACTGTAACAAGCTGACAATGTATAATTCGCGGGATGGCATGAACTTTTGTCGTTCCCATATGATCGTGCGAGAGTCGTGATAATTCTTTGTACACATTTTTTAGACTTTTGCAATGTCGAATTAACCTTCAACATATATGTAGTCACGCAAGCAAATATAGACATCTTCTTGAACATATTTCTCATTTCTCGCTATTTTATGGTTGATTTCGATATTATAATTGTAAATTCAGAACTATAAATTCCAATAAAACGACAGCGTAAAAAATGAAAATGTAATGTCATAGCTTAATATATTGATTTCAATCTTGGCCTTCGCACATTTTCCTTCTGAGGTGATAAAATAACCTGTTATAATTACATTTTTTTAACATAAGAGTGACACCGAATTTGATACCATGAGGCTTACATAGCGAGTTGTGAATTATAAGTAACACGCGGCAGATGTACGTTTCGTTTGCTTTGAACATCGAGCAAAATTACCATAAACACCTACAAAAATGATTAATTACGTTTGAAGGCACAAATGACCTTGCTACTTGCCAGCGCAACGATACTTATCAAGATGATTTACGCGGCTTTCCAGACGATCGCGCAATAGAATTGAATATTATTCAGGAATGTGCAAGATGATTACCATACCAATTTTCCAGTTTCAATACTTGATTAGCTTTTCGAATAATCATAATTATAAAATTAGAAAATATTAATATAGTAATGTTAATAAAACTATTGAGAAATAAAGAGACACGGTAGTGTCTCTGGCCAAGAAAAAAAACTTGTTTCTTGTGCCACCAGGACTACTGTGTCTCTTTTTAGAAACAAACAAGTCCCGGTTTTTGACATTAAAAAGTAGTAATAAATAATTAAAATGTTGTTGCTTATTTTGTGTCAATGTATAGCCTCCATCGAATAGATGAAAATAAAAAAAAATTTTTTATTTTGGTTCATCATTTGCTGAGACATGGAGGCTCAAGAATCAAAGTTTTTTTTGGCGAACGTCGTTTTCTTCTTCTTCTTCCTTTTTTTCTTCTTCTCCTTCTTCTTATTTGTCTCCAGCCTAAGCTCGAATCAATGTTTGTTATTGAAAGTGCCCAATCTTTTGCTTTAAAAGGTATTATTATACAACAAATTGTAATATAATAATAATTTTAACACCATAAGAGCTTATGAGAAGCTTATGAAATGCTTATGAGATGATTATGAGAAGCTGATGGGATGCTAATGGGATGCTTATGGGCAGCTTATGGCAAGCTTATAGGGGATGTTTGTGGAATGCTTAAGGGATGCTTATGGGATGCTTATGGGATGCTTATGAGAAGCTTATGGGATGCTTATGGGATGTTTATAGGCAGTTTATGGGAAGCTTATGGGAAGCTAATGGAAAGCTTATGGGATGCTTATGGGGTGCTTATGAATTTATTCATTAGTTCCGATAGTTTCGTTAGTTTCGGAGAAAACTAAAAAAACTTAACGCGAACCGTTTTTATATTAATTCAGTATTAACCCCTAGAACCCTAGTAGAAAAAATATATATCTTAACTTATAGACGCATATTGTTCGTGCACAATTTTTTTTATTTTTCTTCGAAACTAACAAAACTATCGGAACTAAAGAAACTAGCAAGATTAACTTAACGAACGAATCTACCAACAACACATTTTTGCATATTGTTTCATTAGAAATATTTTTGTTTAAATATAAAAATTGAAGATTGAAAATTCATAAAGTAAAATTTGCAAATTTACTTGCCCATATTTATTGATATTAGTACCTTATATTGATATTAATTTTTTTTTGTTTTTCATTTTTTAAGTCTTACAGTTCATATTCTGATTTTACTGAAATAATGTTTGAATTAAGATTAGATTTTACTTAAAATTTATTTTTTGAACTGAATAATTTTAATATTTATATTTATTTAGTATTTTAAAATTACATCAAATGTGATTCATTACTAATATTATTTACTAAAAATTGTTTCACGTATATAATTTTAAGAAGCAAAAATATGTTGAGTTTTATATATTTGTAGCATAATTTGAACGTGAAAAGGAACTTATTATTTTCTCAATGAAGCGCAAAACAATTTGGTTTTTGTAAATTCTAAATACTGTGTCGTCGTGTAATCATATCTAGTCGGAAACGCAAATTTGTGCCTGCAGGAAACAATTACATTCAATTATCTTTTATTAAAGATGAGCCCGAATGCTCGATCATAAGTGGACGGACTGGTCACTTGTGGGAATTTGAAAATGAGTGGTCGAGTGAGACTGCGGGGCTTTTCCAACTGGTAGCCGGTGATATTCAAGTTGCGTGCACCCACGCCACCAGAAGCCGGCGGCTGCGGTTTGTGTGTGAGAATCTGCGATGGTCACGAGAGCGGCGTCTGAATTAAGCCAACGTATATACAGCCGGACGGCCGTGGAATTAAAGGAGCGAGAGCCTTTCTTTGCCGAACATTTCGGATAATCGCGAGGCAATCGCGTGCCTGCCATGGGAACCTCGTACGATAAATCTCCACGCGATTATTTTTCGTGCTGACGTCATCATTGAACAAACTGACCAAGGCATAGTCATTCTCTTCGCTGATCAGATATCTTCTTGGACATACTCAAATCGTGACCAATATTGTACTGTGGAGTACATTCGCGTTATTCTTTTGTTTGAATGGATAATAACACAATCGACTTTATATAATTTTCAAATACGCTTAAGTTTTATTTGACAATTTTGAATGAAATATCTACAAATTAATTTAGAAATCAAATATAATAAATATAAAATATGCATAAAGTGCATAGTAAAAGTTTTATGAAATATTATATTCCCCAATAATATAAAATAAAACAATAGAAAATTGAAAACTTACTTTCGATTTGTAGGTAATATTATAAATGTTAAACATTGTGTAAAATATATAATTTTACGTTTTTTAATATGATAATTTGAATTTAAATAATAAAAATGATGTATACTTTGATTTGAATTTTAGAAGTATACTTATTAACGTGAAATGTCAAAACTAGTGACACATAAGTATTTTCTTCAATAAACAATTTATCAAGATAAAATTGTGCCAAACATCCGCAGCAGAAAATAACTTATGCAGATACTTGGTTATCTCACGTATCATTATCATCATGGCAGATTGTTTGTCCTGCGCAGAAGGAAAACTCCGCATACGAAATGTATACCAGAAGTCAACATTTAGAACTTGCGGTTGTCCAAATGTTTGACTTTCTCATACGAATTCTCAAAATATAAACGTATAGCAAATCTCCTTGTGAATGCGTTCTAAACGTTCTTTCTGTCGACTTAGACATGCTGAAAACAAACCAGTGCAGCAAATACGACATTTTATTCTTGATATAAAATGATCCGCGAACAAATTTTACATTTGATTAAATGTAATCTAACAGATATTTAAGTATGATTGCTTTTTGATAAGAAAAATGGATTTTAGGACAATATTTACAATAAAATTAGAAAAAATTTAGTTAATGGTTGATTAATTGTTTGCATTAACATTTTTTGTGGTTATTGATTGTTTTCAGTGAATATGCAGCTTATTTAAAATAGTACAAAGCCCGACACTTATACAAAAAAACAGACGAAAAATAATTCATACTTCCAAATTACTAGATTACGATACTTTTTATGTATATTCATACAATTTTTTAAATTAATATTAACAAAAGAGTTCTCGTACATTATTCTTTTAACTTGAATCTTACTTTATGATGAATTCAAACAGGTACTCTGGTAACTATGAAATAATAATATATTATGTTCCGAGGACGCTGTTGTCGCGAACAATATATAGTATTTTACGGTTTACTATTATACAATGGAAAACATAAAAAACGAGCTATAGAAAGAAACAGAATAAGATAATCATAAAATCTAAGTAATTAAAACAATCAAATGATAGATATCGAAATTGTAACCATCAATTCTGGTAAAATTTAATAACATTACTGATATTTATACTATTTCTTATTTTCCGTGGAAAAATGTAAATATTGCATATATTATTATTAAAATAAAAATCAGGATATTAATCAATAAAAAGTTTGATTTTATAGTGATCAGGATCGTCGAAGTGTCTAATAAAAAATTATCTGGTATAATTATTTTAATCTGGCAGTCTCATTATCAGAATTCGATCAGATGTCATGATAAGTTCGTTTTATAGAATGTAACGTGTGGATTCGGTGTGGTCTGGGTCATTAAAAACACTCATGATATGTCCAAAAATGGTATGCCTGATGAGAACCCGATTAGAACCAGATCTGATTGCCATGACACGACAATCCAACCACATTGAATCACAACGTTCCATTCTCATTTGCTTCTTATCCTAAATGCCGCTTCATTGCTATCAAAAGTAATCCCTGTATCTGCATAGCGATTGGCTATTAGTAATATATTTTATATAAACTCAGTATTTAAAAATAGTTTATATAAATCTGACATATATAGTAATATTTTTCTTCAATTATGCCTTGTGTTAATGCGTGATAACATTTAAAAAGAAAAAATACGTATCTTTGGTGATTACATTTTCAGTAAAGTATATGTAGCCTCATTTTCAAGTATAATCAACTATATGGCCCTATATACATTCTTATTTAAATTTAAACCTTTCGATATTTCTTGGAAACCGAAGGTAAAAATTAAGTAAATCAAGACAAAATACTTTCGAGTGGAATAAATATAACTTGGTTTGTACATTCACGAAGGACAAAAAAATAAGAATTAAAATAATAGTCGATGGGAGAATTCGGACGATCGGGATTGTACGCCAAAACAATAGTCGCTTGTGAGAAACAAGACCATTACCGAAAATGTCCGTTGAAATGCGAGGCATCCGCGATGCCAAGCCTCGCACTTTATCTGCGAACGACGTTCGGCACTTTAAGCGCGAGTTGCAAAAATATTTGCAGCGCGAAGAATTGCGCTGTTGCTGCGGTATCCTAAAGGTTTCTTCGGGTCGAATCGGCGCCCACGGCACTCGGCGAGCACCGGCGGCATTGCATTTATCGTTGTTTACTGCGTTGACCTACGTGCCTGCCTTACGTTGCCAGTACGTGCTCCAGCATACATATCATTGTAGCAGAAATGACGGTACCCTTTGGCGGTACCGTACATTTGCTTCTATTCGTTTCACGTGCACGATAACGTTCGGCATGCAGCACCACCGACCATCGTTGAAACCATTTTTTTCGAGACCGCGGAAGGTTCATTAATTAACATGATTTTTATTTGAAACTGGTATCGCAGCCACGCTATTACTTCGCCAGCATCAAAAACAAATATAACTATTTTTCTCAAATACTTTTTTCTCCATATTTTGCAAATGACTGCAATATAAAAATGTAATAAATGTAAATTAATGTTTCGTGATATTGTATTTAATAACACTATTTTTTTGTCATTTTGTAATGAAAATTTAGCATAAACGAAGATACGTTTTGTTCATTTAATTTCAATTAATGACAATGTCTCATTTTATCAAAATTGCAAATGTAAGTAAAAAGTCAAAATGAATAGTAAAAGGAAGGTATTTTTAGATTGTCGTAAAAAAGTCAAATATTAGGTATAAATTTAATTTGTGTAATTTATGTACTTAATAAATGTTTATTTAAAAATGACTGATGTACAATGGAATTTAAAAAAGAGTCGCCTTTTGTCATATGGTTATCCGCACATATGAATTATAGTAACAGGTGCGAGAAGTGTTTATTGTTTAATCAGTCATGGTTTTCTCGTTTAATGTTTGCGTTACGTGACGTCGCATAAAACTGACGTGTATATTACATTCGAAACGAGTGATGTACGAGACACTGATTTGTGGAAATAAAGTGTACAGACAAAGAATTTCAAACCTTCAAGTTTCTCTTCATTTCTGCTATTTTAAAATGTATACATTCACTTAATTAATAATTTATGCATATTCTGCATTTTTATTTCACTAAATTTAATTCGTTTCTGTCTTTTAAATCATCGCTTTAAAATTTTTTTAACTTAATAATGAGTCATATACATTTTTTAACTAGAATCACAAATGTTTACTCTACAATTTAATATATTTCCATTCCTTAAATCGTTCAGTATGAAGAACAAGTAAAATTGTTTCCTCCTAGAATACTAAATCAATATTTACTAAGCGAAAAACCTGAAATGGATCATTACTTAATAAATCTGGTTGAGCGATCGGTGCAGGAATGCAGAAGTGAGTCTATTTCTCTATGTTCATATACGGCGTCCCTGAACCATGATGAACCTGCACTGCTTGATGCTGCTTGGTACAGAGCAGGTCTAGGATTGGCAATTCGAGCCTTGACAGTTATAATATATATTTTCGCAAGAAGCGGTTTCATGAAGGCAAACGGTTTCGCGAAAAATATCTGCTACATATACCGTCGCTCTATATCTCGCTAAAATAATAGCAGCGTTGTAGATGAAAAACTTTTTGAGTTCATTTATATAATGGAAAATTGAATCACGTTTTAGTATTTTATTATAGTTCAAAATGATCGGCATTATATTTGTAACATTCAAGGAAGTTTTCATTTATTTACTGTGCATTTCAGAAATTTTCATTTTAAATTAATCAATATGTGAAACTCAATTTATTCATATCATATGAAATTTATATGATATTTTAAAAAAACCAAAAAAAGTAATAAATAAGAATACAGACATAATTACAAATAATATTATAATTTGAATCATTTATCGTACAAGAAACGCAATTTAGCTGTTGATAAGACATTACGCAAAATAAATGTCATCGAATGAAGCAAGATACGGAATGACTTCATGACTGATACCCTGGCGCTTTTTGTTCGATCGTTCAATCAATGTTTGATGAGTCGGCGCTTTGCGCGATGTTTTCTTATACAGCACAACTTTCTGCTATTAAGAAAATCCAGATTTTTTGTGTTACGGTAACAGCAAGATAAGGCTATTTTTATATGGTACAAGTAACATATTCGATAACAAATGAACGAAATTGATAACAAATACTCAAAACACACTAATCAACGATGATAATATTACTGTCTAAGTCACGTACAATCACAATATATTTTTATTATAGGTATAAAGTTATGACAGCCCATACATATAAATTTATCGATTACAGGTTTAATGATACGCTAATTTACGTTAAACTTTTTTTTTGTAAACCTTGAGTCAGATATTTTTACGGATAATAACACTGGATTATTTATACAATCCACTTTCTATTGGGGACACGAATATTTTCGGTACCGTTGTGCACCTGCCATCGCGCGCCCCCCGAAATTCTGAATTACGTTAAATTTATACTGACCAAAATGATAAATCACGTGCGAAACTTTGCGGTATTTCAATTTCGGCATGCACAAAGTGTTACACTTTTTCTTTCTTACGGACAACGGAATAAATCTACTTGTTACAGATAATTGAAAATATGCACCAGAGAAAATGTTTAATTGAGAAATCGCGTGCAAGCTGAGTTACACGATTGTATCATTTAGCGTACAAACAATCCAAGCAAGGAGTTAATTTTTGTATTCATGCAGAGTAAATACACGAGAAACAATTTATTTATCGTTAATCAATAAAATTGGCATTTAATATATATTGAATCTACAATGATGCAGTATCTTTTTAAGGAACGATTATTTTTTTTAAGCCGACTATTATAAAAAGAACATAAAGATGTTCACTTTTAACGAATGTTAACTTTTGAAAGTTAAGTTGTATAATTTTATAGGATGAAAAAGCGATCCTTGTATCAGACAAAAATTGACTACAGTCTCAATGTCATCCGGTTACATCCTGTTGTTAAATCGTCCAGGTCTTGGAGAATCTTCCAGGTGTTGTTTGATTTCGCACGGTCGCAACAAAAATTGCTTAATTTCGTCAAAACGTTCCGTAATCTAGGGTCGTTGTAAATTACAACAAAAAGGGCACTTGTGTGTGGTCCACTTCATTCTACCTACGTTAGATGTTGCCCTTATATACAATCATAAAGTTTTTTTCCTAACAATAATAACCGTAAAAAGTGAAATGCCTTATTTTAAGTTTTAAAAAATCATAATTTATTCCACGTTGGTTTTAGATCACTAATTGACTATCATTATATCATTTTGTCTTAAAATTAGTTAAAAAGCAAGTTTTTTCGGCAAACTACATAGTTACCAATTTTCATTCATGTTATTAGTGACTTTTTAGAGACAGAAATGGAAAATTAACAAAGTTGATACGAATGTTTAATGACATTTTCAACGTTGGCTGCCAGTAACAAAATATTGACATGATATATAATTATTTTACTTTAAGTAAGTAAAATGTTGAGTACATTTGTGAATAAGAAATTATTCGCAAATTATTCTTCATAAATATTAGTGCTTCTATAATAAGCAAACGATATAATTACTAAAAAAATGTAAAAAAATACGCAAGAGATTTCCACGTTTGCAATAAAAAAATAAATAGATATATCTTGACTGATGACGGAGAATCAAGGAAGTATTTCGTAGAACACTTATCATTTTCCGAAGTAAGAGAGCGGTCGGAATTTTCGATGTCAAGAAATTAAGTGAGAGTCAGAAGTGTCGGTTTGTTACGGGATTCGACGTTTGGCTGACAAATTTGTTAGTAGTTAGGATGAGGGAAGAGGAAAATTTAGCCGACTTTATGTAAAGAAATTGTCTTCCACTGATTCCTTAAAACTGTTCAACAATGAAAAAGCAATGGTCATCAAGAGAAGAGACAACTTAAATCACCTTCTGTCATAATATGCTGAATGAAAGCGCATGGAGAAACGGAAACCAGCAATGGTGGGGATGATAGTACTGACTTTGAGATGTTTAATGAATTCAAATCATCGTTTCATTTTTTGCAGAAAAACATGCAGTCTGGAAAAGCACGTCAAACAAGTTTTTAACCAGAAAATAATGTGGTTTATCCCGTATCATTACATATTTTTTATTAACACAGTGATTTAACAATGTTTATGCGACTTTGAAAATAATAGTTTTAGTAATGAATAATTAAACATGATTTGTTCATGAAAATAGAAGAAGCAGTTTTTTATATAAACAGTTTTCCTTTACATTTAGTGCCTCATTCAAGATATTTTGGTATATCAACATTAAAATATTCACGATGCATATATCGCGATTTTTAAGATATACATTGAGTCAATAATTAATTTCGTGTTAAGGCGTCGTGCAGGAAATGATAATTTGACATGCTCAAAAACTTCAGAATGGCGGGATTTTAAAAGAAGAAAGAAACGATAAGAACAACATAAGTTGAACTGAATGAACGTATCGGAGTGTGTCGCGGAGGATGCACCGGGGGACTAGTAATGACTGTGGCTTCCTGCACGGCCAACCTATGGGGACGACCCCTGTGCAGGATATCCGACATTTAATCTGATTTCTGGATTATACGGCTGCGAACCGAAAGATAACAGAGGCCGCTAGCGCGCATTCTGTTACTGATGCCCGTTTGCATCGCAACAATAGCTTTTTACATTTCCAATTTATACTATTTCGCAAACATCCGGCTTTGAAAATCAATGTTACGTATTTCAACGTTTGTGTACATTAATAAGATGACGCAAGTGTTAATAATTGATCATAAATATAGAGAATTTTTTATTAAGAAAATAGCATAAAATGACAAAATTTATTTTATTAAGTTAAAGATAAAGTTTAACTGATATTTTCAGTTAAATTTTCAGTTAAACTAATAAAGGATTCGTAGAATGAACTGAATGATTCAATTATGGACGGGCCACAAATAACATTTTTCAGTTAATTTAACTGAAAAAATAGTTAATTTACTATGTACTATGAATACTACTGTTATACTATGAAAACAATAAAGAAAATACGACTCATATATTGGTATTATGGTTCATATATTTCCTCGACGGTCGAAAACTTGAACTCACAAGTTGACTACATTTTTTGCGTTAAGTTTAACTTTTACTTTTTTCTGACTCAAAATATTAGTAATTTTAACCTTGCATTTTATCTTCAGTGTTTGTAAAAATACGTTTGTAAAAAAAGTACACGAAAAAGCTATCTTATCTAATTTTGATAAACGACATCGATCATCGACTTGCTTATTGTCAAGAACAGAATGGGGGACAGTTTGAGCATCTTATTTGATTCCATGTTTTCGTTCAAGATTTCAAAGTTGCCCCCACATGTTTTTTGACACTCTGTACGTATCATTCCAATTTGTAGTTTTGTTAGTTTTTCTTGTAGGTAAGCGTTTCAAACCAACGTGGATCCCACAAAAATTCTACATAGGGCCAAGGTTGGTCCAGTCTGTGAAAGGTTATATTATGTGTATCTTTGTCCGGGTGAAACCCTATAACTCCTAGCTAAATTCCATTAATGTAAAAAATAGTGTTTCAATATTGAAACATGCGCAAGTGTTTCCTATTATAAAAAGATAGGTGAAATTTTGGAAACACTTCTAAACGTTTTAAAAGCTGCTACAAAATGTTTCAAAACGAAATACTTGTTTTTATAGTGGTATTTCGACCGAGTAACCCTGATTCACATAGTCCTCCTTCTGCCTGATCTTCCATGCCCTGTCCCTGTGTATCAGAATTTTCGTTTTTGATAATTTTTCGAGCATATTTTATATGAAATTGATTTCTAATATATTTTAATTTTTAATAATTAAAAATTCACCCTATTCAAAATTACTTTCCGTCGATCACCTTATTCAAGCGTGATACTTACACAAAAAAAACAAACATAGAAACATATTTGACATTTTATACATTACATTATACACTGTCGATAATTTCTTAATATAATTGCAATTTAAATCATTACGAAAATCATCTTTAAGAAACACTTGCTAAAGATTTCATTTTACTCAATTTAATGACCAGAACAATAGCAATAGAAATAATGGAATGAATTAATGTAACTATATATCTTTAAAAAAGTATAAATCGATTGTATTGTTGAACTATACCTTGTATTCCAATTATTTATTCAATGCATTCCCTAGTAGAAATTGAAAAAGGCTTGCCTAGTTAAAAAGCGGGCCCTGGATTGGTAAAGTCCGGGTTCGCCTCGTTACGGGTAAGCCTGGACTGGGCCAATGTAGGCCCAATGTTGGATAATTTGTTGCAGGGTTAGAAGGTAGGGCCAATATAGGGCCTAACAAGGGCCATAATCAGGCCCAATAAGGGTATGAAACGC
>JABFPJ010000796.1:0-33114 GCA_022817425.1 Gryon sp. ZL-2020 | reverse complement strand
TATATCAATTAATATTATTTATTCTTAGAAAAAAGTAAGACTGGTGAGATTTTATAAAAATATGACATTTTTACAGCACAGAAATAAGAAAATAATATTTATTGAGTTTTATTGTTATAATTACCTTTTATGAAGTGAACGATAGTTATGTGTACATAATTATTTTATTCAACATGAAATTTTCATTCAAATCGTATGATTTTTTCATACAAATTCAGTATGATTTACATTAAAAATTCATGTAAACATATAAAAACGGAATTCTTATGAAGTTTTAATAAAATGTAGTATTGCTTACATTGCAATGTTACTTGTTAACATTGTCATACAGAATTTGCATGGAAAAATCATGATTTGAATGAAAATTTTATTAATGTTGAATAAAATAATCAGGTACGCGTAACTATCTTTCACTTCATAAGGGCTAATTATAACAATAAAACTCAATAAATATTATTTTCTTTTTAGAGATTTTTATAAAATCTCACCAGTCTTACTTTTTTCTAAGAATAAATAATATTAATTGATATAAAGTAAGTTAAATGAAATTTCGATGTAATCTCATCTCATTTTAAAAATGAAAATTTCATCTGTTAAAGATAAATGCAAATTTCATCGAATTTCGATTTCTTTTTTTTGTACTCGGGTATACTTTTCAAATAAATAAGAATATTTTTACTTATTTTCAAACAATGAAAGTTGACAATCCAAGCATTTTCTAAATTTTCAGACAAAAGGAAATATGAACCAAGGCTTTTTCAAAATAATAATGATTTTGAATTTATATTATACTAGACAAGGCGAACATGTTTTCTTTCACAACGGAAAATTGTTCATCGTACAAAACAGAAGAAATGTCATTTTTCGATTGTCGCAAATGTAATGAAATCGGGGATTGTGATAACGTGAAATTTGTCGACAAAAGAAACGCGGACAAAGTTAGCAGGTGGATAGACAGAGACAGTGACAGAGAGAGAGAGAGTCAGGAAAAACGAGAACAAAGTCGGTAAATTTATCGAATTCGTTGAACGCTTATTCATTGAATTACCATCGAGAGACTGTCCTTTTGCATTCTGGCGGGTAGCGATTTGGGTTCATTCGTTGGCACTTGAATGGCTCGACATCGAGCCACGATATCTGAATCAAGCTTGCAAGGAAAACCTGCCGAGATCAGAGTGAACCGCATTCGCCTCGACCGCACACTGTACAAGCTGATTGGTTTGCGGTTGATACGATATCACGATACGCCGCTCCGGAAGCGATGCAGCGGTTCTCTCTTTTCTTCAACTGGCGACATGTGTCGTTGAAATGTACATTTGTCATCAACAACATTTCAAAGAAATCAAATAAAAGCGCAACAAAATACACGTATCAGCCATTTGCATGCTATCTTTTTTACTTAATCAATTATGCAACTCAGTTTATCTTTAAAGATTTTAAGTCTTATTAACTTTCTCCTTTATAGAACTATAAGAAAATATTGAAATATGGTAGATTAGCCGAATCTTCGGTATCTAGCGGGGATTCAAGGTCATTCTATGACATCCTTATGATATCCTATGATAAGTCTATGATTTCCCTGTAATATCCCTATGATGTCCCTATGACACATCTATAACATCTATATGACATCCCTATAACATTCTTATGACATCAATTGATATCCTTAAGCGTATTCTAAAGCTATATCCCCTAAAAATTTGAATAAAATTGGTTTGTGAAATTGTATATGTATGAACAATATTTTATTGATCATGAAAAATAATTTATAACTAAACAAGTAAACATAATATCAATATATACATATATACAGACAGAGTGTATATATTTTAGATACAATTTTTCATCATTAAAGTTAACCATGCACCTGTACTTGACAAAGTATTCAAGTGCTTTGTTCGCAAACTGTTACAATTACATTGTACTGAGTTTAAACATCTCTGCAGTCAGTTACATGAATCAATTTTGCATTGTTCACAGCTTACATGAATATGCATGATTTCGACTATTCTAAAGCTTTTTTGGTGTAAATATAAACATGAAAAATGTAAATGATGAATAATGTAAACAAATCCGATACAGAAGTGATTTAAGGCTGACTTCGCTTGCTGGCAATTAAATAAGGGGATCAAAGAATCATGTTCGGCAAGTGGAGGGGGAACATGCAATGAGAAATGGATGACACGCAAAATATAAATCCGTTTTGCTGAAAATTTAAATAAATAATTGTACGTTACAAAAACACCTGTACTCTTTTTTTCCTTTCTGATTTGTATGATTTCTGAAAAAACATCTGATTTTTCAGAATTCATACAAATATAAAAAGACTAGCTGAATTCCCCGCTTCACCCGAGTGTACAAAATATTTAATATCTATGCTATCCATATAATATTCGCATGGCATCCCTATTCCATCCATGTCATATCCGTATGATATCCCTATAACATCCCTTTTTATTCCCCCTTTGATTTGCATATTGTTACACGTAGGGAAGAATTAATATAAAAATTGAAAATTTACTGAACTTTCAGTAATACAGGAACAGATGCAAAATTTCGCGAAAAATACTGAACTTTTCATTAAAATTTATTGCGTTTTCACGAAGTTTTCATAAATATTCAATAATATTTCATTAACAGTTCAATAATTTTCCGCAAAATTTTGCATCTGTCCCTGTATTACTGAGAGTTCAGTAAATTTTCATTTTTAAACATAAATTTTTATATTAATTCTGCTCTGCGTGTAGTGGCACTAAATGTGTAAATATAAATAAGTTAAAATGCACATTTGTATTGGAGAATATTATTTTTAAATTTATATAATTTAATTTATATACTATAAATATATACCAATCTGGAGTCCGAAACACCTGCAATAAAATTAATTATATGATAATATGTATAATTAAGATAATCAATTATATTTCGGATAAACATCCATTTGAATGTATACATATAAACTAATTTTCACAATTTGTTATCAATTAATGTTAACGATAAATTTATTACAAAATTTTAAAATATTTTAAATTGGTTTATTAATATAATTATTAAAAGATTATTACAAATTATAATTTGTATTTTCGCGCGAAAGCATAAATGTTGTTCATTTGATAACTCTATGCATCGCACAGTGTTTGAAATTGTTACATGTCTATAACGTTCTTATGACATCTCCATGACATCCCTACGACGTCCTTGCGACCTCTGAGCTCTCTATGCCATCGCGTTGACATCCTTCTAACCTCTCTTTGACATTCCTCTGACATACTGCTGATATCCCGTTGACATTCCGCTGACATTCCTACAACATCTCCCCGGTAAGAACTCTGACACATAAAATTTTTTTACGTCGCGCGGTGTTGTAAAATATCGTTTGCACCATAGGAAATACTTGGTACAAAATATATTATTCTAACAATCAAATGTATATTGCAAAACGATAAAGTCTTGCAATACTTTGCTATAGTGTAAAGCTATATTTCAAATTTGGTTGAAATTGGTTCTGTGGATTTCAACCACATTTTTTTTATCTTTATTTATTTATAAATATAAAAATTATCTTACATATGAAAATAAAAATTTGTCATTAAAAAGTGAGGTTTTTAATAAAAAATCAAAAGTTTCAAGCAATTTAAGGTGGCAATATACAATGATATTTTTTCTCATTCCATTAAAAAGCTTAATTCAATAAAAGCATATGTATTTATGTTAAGAACTTGGAAACCTGTAACCATTCAAAATTCACTGGTTTAAGAGAAGCGTTGGTTTTTCCAGTCACAGACAATTTTTCTGTCGTCTGAAAACGAAACCATGAATAATGCATAAAACCCCAAACGGCAAACATTTTGAATACGTCAAACGAAACTATGTTTATTTATTTCTAATAAATAACAAATGTACACTTTCTAATGATATATCAATAATTAATTATTAATACACTCTTACAATAGCAAACCTAACAGACATTTGTTTAACGTAAAAACATGAAAGCGAAAGATGAATGAAAGAAGAAGCTTATGCACTGATCTAGAGAGAGTGTAGAGGAGGAATTGCGCAAAAGTATTTCGCATACTAACCGAACAAAGAAAATAGAATGGAATTGTGCTTGACGCATTGAAACATGCAAACGCGCAAGATTTAAAGATAAAGCTCTACTTTTTCGCTATGCTTTAGTGCGATTTACAAAATTGTTCGCTTTTAAGTTAAAAAATTTTCTGCTTAAATCATATTTAAAAATCAACATCATTTCAATTATTTATTTCATTTACATTTTACAATTTCTTTTTCTATTTATAAAATCAATTTGCTTTTCTACATATTTTTCCCTGTTGTTAGAAGGTATAAAAAGTATAAATGTAACTGAAATTCAATTTATTGTTTGTATTTTACCTCCTTCAAAAAAATGTGAAATGTTGATAAATGTAGTTACATTGAATGAATCGAATTCGTCTTGACAATTATATAGTTTATTTGTCAGTTTCCTGTGTGAACAAGAACATAGCAATAATCAATGTTGTGCGACATGATATAAATGCCAGAATGTTGCGAGCTAACACCTAAGAATATCGTAAATATCGACTGGCAACTATGCACCCACAACCGTCCGCAAGACAACGAATAATGTTTTTCAACGAGTAAGACAAATGGCAAATCGATGCTCCTCATCCTTTCCACTCACAATTTTCTCCACTGCGTCTTGTTTCATACGAAGCGTAACTTGTATCCGTCAATTAGTTCTTTTACGAGAATGTTAAAACGGAAAATACAAAATTATTTCATACATAAATGATAAGTTTCTCTTGCGCAAAAAGAACATTCGACTAAAAACTAATAGCAAATGTACGCTCAGGAAAATATCGTATACATTTTTAATATATAAAACAATGCTTACTTTCCAATGTAAATTAATTGTCGGAAAAACGATAAAATGTTGTTTAACATTGAGGAAAATCTTTGCTGAAAGTAACTGAACAGGTGAACATAACGTAATGTGAAAATGTGCTTTTACTTGGAAACAAAAGAAAAACTTCATTTCAGCATTAACTGAAATGATTAGCTATTATGAGTTGACATAACTGGCATTTATTAATTGTATATTTAAACGTAAGTTGTTAAAATGTATAAACAGAAAATAAATATCCTGTGCAATTACTTTGATATCACTCGGGCATTAATTGAAACAAACTCCGGCATAGTTAGAATCGGCAAATCCGTCGCCGCGGGCAAACTTTTTTCAACCCATCTTCTGCGTTTATTAAGAATTATAACCCAAGGTTCTGCATGAATGAAATTTAAACATTATTTATGTTGCCCCCACCCCTTTCCAAATGTAATCATTTTTTAATTAAAATCATGTCTCGCAACATAGAATATTTATCTTTCATTACTCTTCTTTTACCCCTGTTTTGTTGTTATGATTATCATTTTTTTGTACCTGCTCTTTTTTTCATTATAGTTCATGTTGTTTTTTCTCCGGCTAACTTATTTTGTTGTAATGTCGGTAATGCGTACAAACGTTATCACGATACGAATTGTTATGATAATGAATCATGATAAAAAAGAACGTTTCACTTCAGTGCGTTAAAATAACGCTTTTATCACGTATCAATTAAAACTGCCTTTCATAATAAGATTTTCAATTTAAAAAATGAAATTTTATAGATCTTTAGTTCCTCGTATGCCTCAAACGGTGGTGCCATTTTAGCTGGCCTTTGTGTCGTTGAAAACATTTCAAAACCAAAACTCATATTTTTCATGATCAACATTTTCATATTTACGATATTTTTTTTTACAGACTATTCTATTATAAATTTAATCAAGTAAAAAAATAATACAATTTATATTGTAATGCAAAACTTATAGTCCATAAATTGTAACTATATTGACACTATATAGACATATTGATTATATAGTGGCCATATAACAATCATATATTGGCCATATATTAGCCATATATTAGTTTCATACTGCAAATGTATGGAAATGTATAGAAATGTGAAAAATTGACAAATTTATAAAAACAATACAGTGACAATATATGTTTTGAAATACTAGTTCTGTTATTTTATTAGCCAACCTTTTTGACAAATTACCCACATGTTTAATAAATGTTTAGAACCTGAACCATTGATGTTAGGTAGGATTTTGCACAAACTGATTTTGTTGTTACCTTTTTTTGCATTCGTAAGTTGAAATATTCTGAATGATGTTGAAGTAAAACGCGATTCGATTCAAATGTGCCGTACTCGAATGGAGTGTGAATGAGACGTTTCGAGAGAGTGTATCGCGGGTTCAAAGGGCCAGTGCTCGCCACTCGTTATACTCGAGGAATTTATTTAATGGTACTCAGCATGCCGCGCATTTGAATAAAGCGTCGTTCTTGAATTTCTAGTCGCCTCATAATTTTTTCAAGTGTACCGAGTAAACTCCTTTTTACGAGCAATTTGTTCTCCATTGGCTGAGATTCCAACGTTAGATATTGGAAAGCCGATATGGCCTTTATATGCCGCACAGAGACTTGAATCCACTGATTTACCGACATTTACTATGACCGACAAACGTTTTTCCGTTTTTTTTTTCTTTTCCACTCTCGGACCATTTATCCATTAAATGAATGTTTAAAATACACTTCCGAAAATGATTTTATCAATTTTTAAGTAATTTAAACGAAATATTTTAAAAATATGAACTTTTTGGTTAATCTTTCGTTGATGTTGATTATTTATCATGACCCAAAAGGTGGTAAAGATTTTGACGCGGAGCATCAAAAGAGTAACAAAGTTAGCGCAAGACGAGATTGAAGCTTTTAATCATAAAAGTGCTGTAAGTGTCGAGTGACCTGGTTCAAAGAAAAATATTTCCCCGTACGGTAACTGCAGTGTAAGGGAAGTGCGAGTGAGAGAAGAAGGTCTTCGAATGGTGTTAAGAACGAGAGCCAAACTGAGACGGAAAACACAGCAGTGCAGCGGCCCAGAAGTAGTTAGTTATGTCACGCGGTTTTGCATTTTAAAGGAGCAAGCAGACGAGCGAGAGCTAACGATGCGTACACTCCGAATAAAAAGATATGAGTTTCCCAAATACCCGTGAGTCTTTACGTCATCATGAATATGTTATCTCGACAGAGGAAAGGTTTTCATGTTAACTTGTGCACGCCTGGCGCAACGGCTTTTGTTCTTCTTCAATGAAAAAAAAAAAAAAAAAACTTTACGACTATGCATGACGTCATAATGTGTGTCTTTTGTATCCAACGTTGGCTTATTTACGCGCAAGCGCGCAAACCTTAATCCCGTGGCAATTAGCCGACTGATTAAAGTTAACTGGAAAAATTCGCATCGCTCGAAATTACTCAACCTGATAAAAAGGAATTATGAGTGTCGTTATTATTTTGATTCTGATCTACTTTGGTCGTAATTATTGTAATGATAATTAACTACTTTGCACGCGTCGTGCAAAAAGATGCGTCATAACCAAATTAAGTCAATTATGAAATGATACTTAATCAACATTAAAATTCATTTATGCGCACAAATATTTCATGTTTTCCTTCTTTTTTATAACTCCAAATGGATTGTGGAGATGTTTGTTTGTGACACTGAAAGAAACTGAGCTCGTTCAATAACGTGTATGAGAATACCATACAACGTATATGAAAACAGGATAAATAAGAGAAATTGGTAGATATAACACAAATTTAAATATTTTACTTATTATGCAAGATTACACTTTTTTCTTAGTCAAGTAAAAAACAAGTTATAATTAATGTTCCAAAGATGAAAGGAATATAAGTTGCATTGATATAATAAATTGCCATTTCGTTTTAACTACTTTTACTTATCATTTTTACTCCATTTAAGCTTAAAATGTTTTTTCATAAAATATTCCATTTTCCATACATAATAATAAATCGACCATTCGTTAGATTTCAACTTAGGATTAAGCGAGCTCCGCTGTTGTTGCATCGGGGATAGCATCTGCTAAATTGCCTAGTAAACTAGAACCTGGTAGACCGCATAATAAGCCACTTAGTTAATCACTTACAAACTCAATGATTAATCGCGTTGCCGCTGGCCATCAAATGTCTTCGAATATGATTTCCAAGTTTTACATATTAAATTGACAAAATTTGTTGCTTATTTTTTTCAACTCACTGGAATAAAGTTGTACAAGTTAAATGATCCTTCTTTGCACCGCGTACAAAAAGTTTTGCAACGTTCAATTTTCAAAAGCTCAAGTTTCAAAATGATGTGATTTTCAAATACTTTCACTGTGAACTTTGAACTCTCAACTTTTTTAATTTCAAACCTTCCGGGGTTTGACTTCATTGCAAATGTAATTGTAATTTTGATCGTTAATATGAATTTGAATGTTTGTGTGTGTTTGATATAAAATATTTATTTAAATGATGTTAACATATTTCAACTTTATTCGATCGCACGTTGCTCTTGACAGTCAATTTTTATACAAGAATAAGTATCATTCTTGAATGGAATAACATTCGTTGTCTCGTTGATATTGCGATATTATGATAACTAAATTTTGTATTCAACTACGAAAAAAAGGGCAGAACGTTGGAAATACGAAAGAATAGCGAGCGTTAAGTGGGTAAAAGCGAGACTGTACGATTTACGTGATACTGGGCGGGCGCGGCAAGTTGATAGACAAAGCCACCGGGGAAACAGAAGGAAGACGCATATCGATTGAGAGGACTCGTTTTTTCCGGCCTGAGCTTCCGCCGTCCGTTCCATCGGACCAGACGTTGTTTGGTATTCGGCTAATCTCCACGCTAAACCAATAATTCTCTCGCGCCCAAATAGCGTGTTCGCGCTTATCTTTTTCCTTTCTTTTTGCTCTCCCGTTCGCTACTCTTCCACGCTTCGGTTTTCTTTTTTTTACTGTCTTCCTCAGCGTCCAGACTGAAGCAATTTAAACGATGTTTCCGAATCACAATATTTTACAGTACTGGACAGAATAATTGGGATTTAATTTCAAACAAGATATTTCGTTGATTAATTTATATATAATACTGTTACAGCGTTGTCTGGATGTACGAACACATTTCTTCAATTACGCTTTCATATTGTTATTGTTATTCTATATTATTGTAATTTCATATTATTATTATTTGATATTCATACATATTATTCATTTTATATTTCATGTAGAATAATAATGTTACATGATTATTATAATGATGATTCCAGATAATATAGAAAAAGTAGTCAAAATATTGTTTAATTTTTCAAAAATAATAGCAATTTACAATGTATTATAAAACTTGAATTAAATAAAACAAAGCAAATGTGTACAATGTTTAGTTGGAAAACTATAAACTTGACATTATGAAAAATGTAGTACAATGAGGAGCACGTTTTTAATTGTAATTTTACTCATTGAATAATAATTTTTGTTATTGAGTTCTCTCAGGTACACAACACAAGTTTAAAGTTTGTTTTGGTTCTGCGCTAAATTACAAGCAATTAACGAAAATGAAGTTAGAATTACTGCAATCGCCACATTGCTACGCGAGTATTACTATTTAAGTCAGACAGCGGTCGATAAATTGCCATTGCGTTAAGTAAAAACTGTTAACAATATCACGCGCAACATTGGCGCGTTTCACTATTACAAGCCCAAAACTTGTTAGTTAATAGTTATTGAACTTACACAATTGGTCAGAAGATTGTGAAGTTCTAATGACTAAACTTTGCTTTCAGTGTGGCTGCAAGGGCCAACGAAATGATATCGGTGAGCAGTTGGTTCAATTGTTTTACTGGAGCGATCATCGTGTTGGTATATCGAACCACCGATAAACAGATTTTATCCTATTTATCATCTACTAAAATAATCAAAAGCGTGTTAGTGGAAAAGGAATACAAATTTTATGGTGTGAAAGAAATTGGAAAATTTTACGTGTAGAAGTAAATCAAATGCGATGAAATCTTATATTTGATTTATAATAAGGTTCAAATCATGAAACTACAGTAATATTAATAATTAAGTTTTCGCTGAAAAATTATAATTATTTTCGTCAAAGGAATTTTAGGGAAATGACTTTTTCCTCTCCCTCGTGACGAAAAATATCGGACGCGACATGGAAGATGATCGGAAATCTGTTTTCGAAAACAAGTTGATTTCTTACCTCAAAACTTTTTGAAAAAACACTATCTATTTCTCGATATAAGAATCTGTAATTCTTACTATTTTAAGCAAAAAAATTCTTCGCACAATCTCTAAATTCTCATCACAAAAACTACGTTCATAAGATTATATGTATTTACTATATAGCCTTGCCTAATTACATTATCTAAATTACAACATTAAATACAGTATATTTTAATATCAACCTTTGCTCGACAAATCAGCTTAATTTGAACCAGTTTGTGTCGAGAATTGTCTCTGCAAACAGTTATTCTTGAAACTTGTGTAAAATCATCAAGAGTTCTTTTGTTTTGTATCGGAATACAAAGAGTCGCACGAATGAAGAGGGTTTTTGAGTTTTTGTTTTGCGTTTCACATTGCCATCTAACGCCCACCTCCAACTTCACTCCGTTCTCCAGCGTGACCCAGGAATTTTCCAATGCGAGCGTCAGCAGAACTTTAAAACCATGTCGTGTTCCGCAGTGTATGCACGGGATATAATACCTTGGCAGCAAGCAAATCGAATGCAAAGAAAAAGCGTGAACACGTACGCGTACGAAGGCCGAAGAGGTGCGCACGTAAAATCGATAAAATCGAGACCTCGAACAAAATGAAAGGGAAAGTACTCCTTCGAGACAACATTTCGCAGAGTTGAAGAGCCATTATCATTATCCCACCATTTTTCCGTATACCGGATAACCCGAGCCAAGTCAAACTTCGATCCTCGCTGCTTTTTGTTTACTAAGTAATATGCTAAGCAGCAAGCGAACTCAAACTTCAATTATCCATTTTTGGCGCAGAATATTGTGTTCTTATATGGAATATACAAGTTCTTACATTATATTATAATATCTGCACTTTTCCTGCGAATAAACATTTCTTATTACATTATACATTTTAATTGTATTTTTCAGGGAGTTACTTAAATAACTTGTTTGATTTCATAATTATCAAACTTTCTGCGCAAAAGTCTTTTCTTTATAGAAATAAATTCCCTTTATTATGAAGAAAAACAAAGTCTCAGTTTTTATTAAAGTTTTATAAATAACTATATACATAATTGTCTATATACATTTATTTTTATTATTATCTTGCATCATTTCCAGTGCAATAAATCAATTTTTCCTAAACGTCTATTCATCATCAAAAATAACTATCGCTAACATACTAAAACTTTAAAATAATTTCGCGTCGATTCCTTTCATCGATCTTCACCTAACAATTTTGCCATCATCTTACGCCAAAGACCATTCCAGCTTCATTTATCTCAACTAATAAATTTACTCCAAAAAACAACAACAACAACAAAAGAACTAAACTGCAGTATTTTCATGATATATTTCGGTACAAAAAGCTTACTGAAGCTGAAATGGGATATCCTGTTTATGTTCTCGAATGGGTGATATACGAACACATAGCTCATGCAACAACACACGGACGTTTGTAATCATGGTTCCAGATGAATCATGACATGAATTATCTAGCAACAGGTCAAGTCAGGATATTATATATTCAGCACAAGGGTCCTCTATTATACATTTGAAATGATTTCAAATTTCGAAAAGTGTCAGACAAAGATAAACGTGACTTTCATGAAAAACTATTCGACTATTCATAATAACGCATAAGCTGTTAGGCGCGCTGTAAATCGTCCATCGTTGAGTTAAGTACGATATTAAACGAACGATTAAAATCAGTGTTTGATTTGATAATAATACATTAACAAACGTAATCTGTACTGCTTTGTCCAGATTAGCATTGTTCCTCTTGTCGCATCGATTTAATGGATGATCCCAAATGTATTATGCTAATGTATATTTTGCACACACGCTATTTGCCGGTTATACCCTCACATCGTCCTTTTTAATAGCAAACTCTTTTTGTTTCTATAAGTTTATATTTGAGTGTATATTTTAAATGCGGATATGTTATTCAACATATTTTTATACGTTTTTGGTCTACTTTTTGCATATCATATGCTTCTGTCAGAAAGTATTAAATATTAATCGTTGTACTTTTACAAGAAAAATACACTTCAAGTAGTAGTAAAAAAGTAACGATATGATTTTATGTATTATCCGTGTTTTGAATTTCTTTCGAAAATCTGTATTTACTACATTTTTATTACACAAAAGTTTCATACTTTTTAATAATAATTAAAAAAACAATTATATTAAATTATTTTATTTTTTTAATTATTTTACTTTTAACTTATTTTATAAATAATTTTAGTGAAATTCTAATAAAAAAATATTATGTGTTTGTTAAAATAAATTATTATTACACTTTCAACACATCACTATATGCTGATAACTCTCTCAATTTACTTCGATTAAGATTTTCCGTCGCATCGGAAGAAGCTTATTAATAATGCATCAAAGTATACAGTTTGCAGTGAACCACTAATGGCGTCGTCAGAAAGGAAGTCCGAGTAAAGGCAAAAGAGTTCGTAGATTGTTTTAAATGTGACAACAACCTGCGCTCATTTTCAAGACCAATTAAAAGTTTGCTCGTTCTCTTATTCCTTCTGCGATCCTTCGGCTCTGAACATTCGAAAATCTCTCTCTCGCGGGCGCGAGATGTTTGTCACATTACTACTAACTAAAGTTAAGTTATACGCCCGCCTTCCAAAACTTTTCAAATGTTCCAAATTTTCATCTTTTGTCCTTCCTTAATGTCATTTTCTTACCCTTTTCTCCCTTCCTATATCTATTACGTACTTTGGATCTTGTTAATCAATACTAATTAACTCTTAACTTAAGTTTCGTTCCAAAACATATCAATAGCGTTAAGATAAACATGTTTTTGTTTATCTTACCGAATGTTTGTCAAATAAATGTTTCGTTAATTTATTATAAGCTATTGAGGTTGACTGAATAATGACAATAAAATGTTATACATTGCGGTAGTGTTTAAATTGTAATTACTTATTTAAATGTATCCACAAAAATACATTAATTTGTTCAGTCAGGTTTAATAATTAAATTCTTTAAAATCCAACGTTACCAGAAACATTTGCAAAAGCGTACCGCATAGTTTCGCTTGTTGTCTACTCATCTCTTTTGTCGAGAATTTCAATTTCCCTTCAATAATGGATTCTTAATTGTAAAATCGTTATTCGTTGACCAAACGAACGAAAACATAGGTCCTACTTCACTTTGTTGTATCGCAGTGATATTTCTTTTTTTCCCCTTTTTTTAAAAAGAAAAACTCAATATAATCTGCGAAGCTCAATATTCAAAATAATAGAAACAACAATTCTGACAATTTTAGATAATTGGTCTGTGGTAAGATAGCATATTTGCACGAACAAACTGACAATTGTTCGTTCGATCGGCGACGACGCGGCCAGGTTTTCGTCGATTGTTCGAGACATGTTGACGTCCAATCAACTATGCGTTAACTGAAAATTCACTGGTTACACAAGTGTTGCACTAATTGAGTTCAGTTAATGCGTCTCGCGTAAGCTCTTTCATTTACTTTCGTCACTGAGTCAACATTCATTCGAACTTTTAACACCCGTCTAATTACGGAGTCAACTTTTACCGAGCGATTCTTTAAAAAACAGCTCCGCTACTTCGCTCATCATTTTAATCTTTTTTTTTCGCCGTCTCTCAGTTGTTCCCTTTAAATACCAATTCGCGACAGCTAATAGTGTTAGATGTCACGAAAAAATATTTTCCTGAAAATATACAAGCAAGGAAACATTTAATTACTTTCGGAACACATCATTTAACTCTTTGTTCAAAAAGTTTTTCTTGTGTAATTGTTTATACTTTTGTAAATTTAATGTTATATTATTTTTCATCGGTTATTTAAGTTAAGAAAATAATTTGTTCTAACTATTAAAAATAATATTATTGCTTAATACATAAATCAGACATAATTCATTTTTATATATAACGTATATATCATCAATACTTAACAAACCTCTTCTCATTATTCTTCGTAAAGTCACGTACAATTGTTTTCTAGTTGAATTCTTTTACTTCCTCGGATTCTGATTAACCGGTATCGATTTTTGTGCAGATGACTGATTGAGTGATTGATTAGCTTGCGATATACTCTAATGCTTTTCTTCGGTTTAAAACGCTTTTTTTAACGACAAGTTCTCTTGGATGTCGACTCGTGTACGCAAAATCGCAAATTAAGGTCGATTTGAGTTCGATGAATCCTCATTCAATGTCAAGAGACTCGAGCGATGCAATTTACAATAGTTCCATTAGGAAACACTTGTATTAGTTGGAATTGATGTGATGTTTTTCTCACGTTTAACTCGGTATTTATGGACAAAAAAATATTTCAAAAGGTGACAAGTTTGTGCACTCTAAAACGAAAACGCATAATTCAACGGAAAGTGATTAAAGAAAATATTCGGAAAAAGTGAGTTTTAACGAATTAAACTTTCAATAAAAAAACGAGTTCAGTATTTAATGAATGATAATAAAAAATTAAATAAGTAAGATAAATGTTTACTGAATATTTCTCTGTATGTAATAAACACAAATTTCGTTTGCTTCGAATGCAATATTTAAGATTGTAAAATATGTTGCTGCAAGCTTACGTTGAATAATTAAAAAGAAGAGTTTTGTTTGTCAGACTATATCAGTGGTTTTACTACTAGAAATTACTACTGTCATTATTAAAATGTTGAATATATATTTTCATTATGTTACTCTGACTATATCACTAGTCTTACTACTACACATTTTTATTTTTATTTTAAACTCAAAATAACTACTGTGGCTATATTTTCCTGACTACATCACTAGTTCTAATAGTAGGAATCATTATTTTCATTACCAGAACGTTGAATTAATTTATGCTTATCATAATATCAATACTTAATGACTATGTTTGTCTGACTATATTATTGGTTCTACTACTAGAAAATAGTACTTTTATTATTAGAACGTTGAATAAACGTTTTCGTTACGTTTTTCCGATTATATTATTAGTTATACTACTAGAAAATACTACTGTCATTATTAAAACGTTGAAAAAACGTTATGGCTATGTCTGCTTGACTAAATCATTGCTTCTACTACTACTACGTTGTTAAAACGTTGAATTAACATTTTAATTACGTTTGAGTTACTTATAATAAAGGTATAATTAATTCCATAAAACGAATAGAAAATTATTGAATGAATTTTTGTATTTTTAGACATTGCTGTTGTTGACGCGAACAAACAAGTTCGCGGTAACTAATTCGTAGCAGGAACTTGTTCGCTTCTTGTATTATGTAGTCAGGTGCAAGCAAGCCGGGGTCGCTTCCTCTCCCGAGCCTTCGTCTCTAAGATAAGGTTATGATTTATTCTAAACATTCAGGTCGTGCAGTTGTGCGTATTCCTGTATCTCCCTTGCGCGTCATAAAACACAATATACCACGGATAGCGAACACCGTCTCGCATGCTGCTTTACCGATGTGTATATAAAACATCTAGGACATGTCCAACTGCCGGCGTACATTGTTCATGAGGTTATCCGATAAGAATTTCATGCGAATACGGAAAGACGCGTTTTATTGAAATAACTGAAATTGCATTAGTTTTATCATTTCGTTTATATGAAGTAAGTTGGAAATTCATCAAATTGTATAAATCATCGTTATATTTCAGTATCATATTTTGTGCAATTGAATTGTATTACCTCTTTTTTTATTAACTGAAGATTATAAAATAAAATACCATTTTTGTCGAAAATCTTGACGTCAATAACCATTTTAATAATTCAATTTGCCTTGCTTAAGTATTCGAAATAACTGGACGTCATTTTAACATTTGTTTAATATTCAGGTCTCACAGTCTCTCGGCAGTGTCTAGCCTTAGTAAGAAAATATTAATACAACTGAATTTAATTTCGTCATAAAATTATCTTGCTGTGAAATTGGGTCGAACTCGAGACGCGGAACGGACCAGAATGTCGAATTAATTTCAATATTAATATTGCAGATAATATTAATATTCGCGAAAAGTGTTGAATTCAATTTAACAGCACAGGATATATTAAAATTTAACATCCCGTTCATTAGTTTAGTTTTCATATTAATTGTTGAATGAATAAATAGTAAATTTCAAAAATACTTCATAATCAAATTTATATAGTCTTTATTCTAGAATATTTTGGATCCAGAAATAAGAAATATTCGTTACATTTCGTTTCAAGCAAAGATAATCTCGAAAAATGATGATAAATAAATTGAACGAGTTAGTTATGACAACACGAAATTCGTCGAATGGCGCCATTAAAGTGCACTCGACCATTGGGTAAGAATCCACCATTCTGATAGATTACTTGACGATGCGCACAGTCGATCCCTTCAAGATTTAATAGTGATTTATGGGATGTGCTCGTTGAAAACAAAGGACGCAAAAAAGGAGCCATACTCTCTTTCGGGAATTAGCTCCCAGTCCCGCATTAAACCGCATTAAACATTTTTTCGTTCTTTTATGTTGCAGTGATAAATCCTCGCAAATGGACAACGATGTTGATTTCTTCGCTCCTCAATGAATCTTCTTTTTTTTACCCTCCCTTCGATTGTCGGTAATTTATTTAACACAACCGTAAAATGGTTTATTCGAAGTGGATAGAATTCACTTGACTGAAATTACGAATTACGTCGGGCTGTATATCAAGTTGGTGCCTTTAATTGCACCAAATATCTGCTCTTGAGAATGTCGAACAAAATAGTTCAATATAACAATCACAAAAGGTACAGCAAAGAGTTGTTTATTGATATAAAATTATTGGAATTTGGACGAAAAATATTTTACAAAAATCAATTTACTGTGAGATCATAAAATATTAATTTATTTTATAAGAATTATAAGTGAATTTAATTATTACATTTGTCAAAATCTTACTGCAGTAATAAAAACATTAATTTTTTTTTTGAAAATTGTTTAATGGTTAGCCAAGATCGTTAGCTAAATATTTTGCTAAATCTACAACGCGAGATGAAAAGTAACAGAAACAAGAAAATAATTCGGCAAATTCGTGGCGCAGAAATGACCGTGATTTAAAATTGCATAAACGTAGGGCTGATTTAAAATAGCGCACAATGTAGGCAACTGAAATTTGCACAGTTCGGTCGTTACACTTGCATAACCTGCAGCATTTAAATGCACGCGAAACGTAAATGATGCTATTACACTTGAGACTCAATTAATACGCGTATTTACAGATAAATTATTACAGGTCAAATGTGGCATACCAAATTATTTCACTTATAATGTTCATGTTGTTTTCTTTTTTAATTTACGTTAATTTTTTATTGAATTTCATTCACATAAATTCATTTCTTAATGAATTGTAATAAATATTCGCTGCTTTCAATGAGAAACTTATGTTTCAACGAGATATAATTTGCCGAAACTAAGAAGATTGTTACACAGTAAATATGCGGTCAAATTCTCTTTGACATGGCCGAATTTAAGTTTAGTCGTAGGTAAATGTGATCTCGTGTACTGTAATCGTGCGAGACACGTTGGGACAGCAGAAGATAGGTAAAGGTTCACGGAGGTCCCCTTTCGTGGGTGTCTGTATACTTAACTCATGAATATTTAAAATGGATATTAAAGGCGTGAGAGTAAAATCACCGCGACCCTTTCTGCTACGAATTTCAGTATTCGACTACGACGACATCAAATACAGCCAACTCAATAAAACGTGTATACTTTTTATTGATCCAGAAGTTGAATTTACAACATTTCCATAATTTTCATTTATATAAATTGATGCAAAAAAGTTACTCTTATGATGATGAGTACAAACGTAGATATACATAAAGTCGTCAAAATGCACGACAAATTTCAATAACAAAATATCTGCAAACGGAAAAAAGTGTCTCAAAATATTGATTTCAATAAGTAATATTTTTTTATTAAAAAATATCTTATTGCTAACTTCAAATCAGTTGATTTAAAATAGAACATCCGCAAAATGGGCATTCTCGAGGAAAGTTACTTTGCACAGTGTAATCAAGAATCTGGTCAGGATTTGTAATGAATATCGTTATCAGTAACCGAAATGCAGACTGGAATGTCTAGAATGTCTGTTGCAAATAGAAAGACTCTTGAGTTCAAATTCCATACAATTGCACTGTCTTACACGTTACTGATAATTTTATCTGATGAGTAAATAGATAAATATAGATATTATATTATAGAATAAAAAATAGGCACATTTTTTATTAAAGAAATATTTAAAATTACTTGGTATAATGCATTAAAAAATATTGAACATACTGACATTTATATTTCCCAGTGTTTTACTTTAACACTCAATAGAAATATAAATTCAAATATGTAATGAATATTTATTATAAACTGATAAACTAAATTTAAGAAATTGAATTAATAACGAATTAATCAGTATCAGACGAGATACTTACGACAGGCAGTGATAATGATTATTTAAGTAAGCAAATAGGTCGGGATTCGTGCAAACAAAAAGGGTTCCTAGATATAAGTATTCTGTTGTTTGAACAGGTCATGATCGTTTCCGTTTCATCCATCCTCAACTCACGTGTTGGTCGCTTGGCAACCGCAACCCCAAAACATTAGCAACGTAGGGAAGGAGGCTTAATGGATACATATTGATATCATTTGTACTCCCAACAAGCCACCTTCCACATACATCCCTGGTCCGTTGATCCGAACTGGTTATTCTTGAGTTGCCATCATAACATAACTACCAGTCTTTTACATTCGTCGATTATGTTTTTGATTCTTACAAATGTTAGTAATTTATATAATTTACTTACTTAAATTAATACAAAGATGAAAAATATTATATTTTAAATAATAAAAAATCGTATAAATATACAACTAAAAGTATGTTTGTTTGTATGTTTCACTTAAAGTCTAGATTTCAACCCAACACAAACGAAAAAAAAATTGCAGAAATTTTATTAGGATGTCTTAAGGATCTTATAGAAATGTCATAAGAATATCATAAATATGTCACAGAGATGTCATAGGGATATCAAAAGGTTTTATAGAGATGTCATACGAATGTAATAAGGATGCCATAAAGATGTCATAAGGATGTCATAAGGATGTCATACGAATGTCATAGGATGTCTCAGGGATGTCATAAAGATCTCATAAGGATCTCATAAGGATCTTAAAGGGATGAAGATATTAAATCGGTTTAGATATTGAATATTTTTTACAATAAACACCCGATCCAAGCCGGAAATTCAGCTAGTAAATAATATGTTGAATAACAATTTCACTTAATTATAACAATATCGATCAGCATTAATCTCATTTTCTTGTTGGATTAAGAGAGAGAAAGAAAAAAAGCGTGTTGAAGTAAAGCGTTTAATTAAATAGCAATGCCGGTTAAATTCGCTTGCATCTTATTTGTACACGACAGAGAATATTTAATTCAGCGCTCGTCCCTGTTGTCTGTTTCTGCGCGAGTGAATACTCGCGACCGTGAATAATCGCTGGAAGGCGATAGGCGATTGGAACGTAGGGACGAAAAGGATTCCATGAAAATTGGAATTCGAAGATTACAGTTCTTGGCGTTATAGATAGGTCAACGAACAGCTGTATTTAGGTAGAAATTCGCTTTTAGTTTACAAAACCATTTGAAACAAGTTGCTCATTGCGATAGATTTTGTCATTCAAATTGAGTTTCAACGTGAAACAAATACGGAGTACGATATTTTTTCAGTTGTTTAGTTTATATTGGTACTGTTATTTTAACAAATGTTTGAAACACACTAATTTCGTAATAAACAGAACAAATTCAATAGAACGAATGCTGACAATTAAATAAAGATAATATATCCATTCAAATGAAACTAAATAGAACAAATTCCATTCTGAAACATAGTAAAGTTTATTTTATTATATTTATTCGATATTTACCGTATAATTGATAAAGTGAGTTATTTTTCAAATAATATTAATCCATTAAAAGTTATCGAAAATGTATATTAATTATATTAAATTAAGATAATTGCTTCCGTCCGTTTGTTTATGCATAAAACGATTTTAATTACTAAGTCAATATTTAACATTTTTCACTAAAAAAATATGTTCCTCTTGTTTCGAATGAACTGCTGGATGTAGGTTGATTCGGGGAATATATTTTAAATATTGGCAGAGTAATGGAAATTAATTAATATAAACAAACGGGTTTGAGCAATTACCTTAATTATTCAATAAAGAATTATAGATATAAATTTGTAACCACCGAATTAATTACTCAATTATACTCAATCAAAGTACACAAAGTTTAGTTTAATTTTTCAGTTCACCGATTTGACACAGTAGATGACGTAATTTCAAATTACAATATAAAAATGTTATTAAAGTGATTTTTTAAAGATTTGGTTAGATTTCATTTATGTTCCCATGCTACGTGAAACCAATTGCGTTCTTTTTGCGATAAAATTGTGTAACATTATGCATTGCATATCTAAGCGTAATATTTGGGTTAATGAATATCTAAAGACATAAATCACGTTTGATTTGTATATGAGAATTTTTGTCATAAGTGGCAAAATTTTGGGAGCAATTCAGAAACGATGAACTCGTGATATGCACACGCAACAATCTGCGCATGATAAATTAACTCAATACTATTATGCGGTAGATTTGAGCGATGCGCGTTCTCTTGAGTGAGTGTGTAGTGACCGACGAAGCGAGGCTACCCAGCGTTCGTCCATTGTAAGCTTCTCTGGGTTTGCCTGGGTCGGTTCTGCAACTACATGTAACCGTGTGTCTGTCACACATTGTTGTGAAGATAACGGCTCATCTCGTGATTTATTATTACGCACTATTGTAATAAACTAAATCAGCATTGATACAATTTCATCTCGAATTCATCTCTTTATGGTCCAATAGTAATAGCGATCTCAAACAATGTCAAACAATCATTTCTTGATTTATTGTAATTTCAAATAAAAAGTTTCCCAATGCAAATTTCAGTTATACATATAGTATAAACACTGGAATGTTGAAGCGCCTTTGATTGAAAAATTATGTTGGAATGAAAATCTGCGCGAAATATTCGTAATGACCTAAAACATTATGTCATACAAAAATTGAATAGAAGACATTTTACAAAAAAAAAAAAAACAAAAAAAAAAAAAAAGCAAAACAGAGAAACTTTTTCTACCATCTCGATTGTTCAATCAATTCAGCCATTATCTTAAAATCATAAGGTTTTATCAGTCCATCAAATTTATTCCTTCAATATTGTCCCATGATTCGAGCTTCATTGCATTTCAATAGCGATAATTTTTTTGCCTCCCAGACTAACTTTTTAATGACTTTACATCGGTAAACTTTTTTTTAACTCCATCTGTCGTAAAACACTTGGAAATAGATTCTTAATTTCTGATGGGTTTTAAATTACTTTTATCTGTAATATTTTTCTTCCAGACATAAAGTTTTTTCTTTTTAGTTTTGTATAATATAAAACCTGTTATAATGTTCAAGTGTTCATTCGGAAAAATTGACAAGGGAAATTTAGAGTGTTAAAGAGTGACAAAAAAGGCAGCATTTGTAAGGTTACACTTTAAAATACATTGAGCAAGAAAAATTTAAGAGTTCTCGTTTTCTCGCGACATATGCGATTTTTTTATATACACACTCAGTGTAATAGTATTGCGTTAAAATGCGAGCTGGAAAAATAAACGCTGAACGGTCGGCTTCTTACTCGTCTTTTACATTTCTTTCTGTCGTCCCTTCATTCCAGCCACACATACCATTGTCGTTGTAAGAGCGCACCTACGTTATGCGATATCATTTGATACCGACCGCATTTCCTTTCTTCGCGCAACTTGTCGTATCTGTTCAATGCGCTGCGTAGTTTGATTTATAATACACGAACACCGAAAGTACATTGTTGAAGACACAAAACGGATTTTTATTTGCTCGCGAAAATGTTGAGAAACAGTTTTTATTTTGACAAAATGCATATCATTCGCTATAAAACGATTTATTAAATTTATATACAATGTATCTACAACTCCTTCTGTGATATTTATGTCGGATGGCAGAGTTTAATTTAAATGTTAAAATCTGTCAGGAAAATGAGAATGTCTGACCTGAATATAATACAAGTCAATGTAAAAATGAATATAAGATATAACAAAAGATTGAAATGAAAATCTTAAGAAATACTGAAGTTCTATTAAAAAACGCATATATTTTTCAAACAAGATTTTCTTTATAAGATATCAAATAAATATAAATTGTCATAGAAATTAAGATGGTGCACTGACAATCATAGATCTTTAATTTTAATCGTTTTAAATATCATTATGAATTCGTCAGCAATAATTCACCAAATTTTTCTGTAGAAATAAAAATTATTTTATTTCTACGGCATTTTATTTTAGTATTAATAAATTACTGTTTTCACAATAAAATTTGATAAGTTTTTTCTGACAGATCCATAATGCTACTGAAAACAGTAAGTTTTCAGGTACTATAATTGTCTGTGTAGTATTTCTGTATGTCTTATGATTTTCATGTATGTCAAAAAAACTTGCCAATTCTGATCATGGATGCTTGATTTCAGATCGAAGATGCATTGGCCGGCGATTGTAGCCTGGCTCCTGCTACCTTGCTCGCACATCCAGGGATCCCCGCAAAAAGGTAAGTCTCTGGTTCATTATTCACAAGTTTAATTCTGGTTTATTAATCCTCTTACGAGAACTAACAACAGCGGCCCAATGCAAGACATGCTCGTCAAATATTGAAACTCAGCATTGGAATTATTTATCAGATTGAAGAATTCACGCATCCGGAGTAACGAGGAAGACGGCGTGTGCGCGGGATGGCAAAAGAAAAGAAAAAGGGGTTAATCAAAGTTGAGAATAATTCATGACGGTAGCAAGAAGAAAGGGCCATATTCTTCAAGCATTTTCGGAGCGAAATAATGAGGGAACGTGAATAACCGGATTCGCGATGGTTTCAGGAATCTGGTCTGGTTTGCACGCGAAAACATCGTCGAAAGGTAGATTACGATGAGCCGGGAAATATCGCTGGAGGTCTGCGGAGGGCTGGGATTTCGTCGTAATACAGTGCGCTCGTGAAACCGCACTGCCGTAGACCGTTTCGACGGGTTTACTTCGACCCTCCTTTCTGTAATCCGTACTTCCGTGTCTAACGGAGTGCGGATAGGCAAATTAACTACCATGCGCGCTTCAAGCGAAATAAATCTCGAATGGAAATTGACATTTGCAGTTATAATCGTAAAGTATTATTGCGAAACGCCGTGATTACATTCCACTCACTTCGTATGCTAACAGATCATGTTACCTTCAACGTTTGGCAACTGCTCGTGATTACTTTTCTGACCATTTTTCAAACTTGGACTAAGTCCAAATCGGATTCTGAGATGAAATCTGTTATATGATTAAGAAGGATTTTCAGTTCATCGACGATTCATTAAATGGATTTTCAAATATTGTATAATCGCTCCATTTGCATTGTTAACTATTATTTAATGTAGTTGAATTTTTTAGAGGAAAAGTTTCTTTTGAATACGCATATTTAAATTAATAAAGTAGATTATACGTTTTTTTAGAGTCATCAACATTAACTTTCAAAGATGAGTATGAAAATTTTAATAAATTGTTTTCTTCATTTCAATTGTAAATTTCAAATATAAAATTTAATGTACAAGGTTTTAAAATCTTAAAATTGCATGTATTAACTTTAATATGCTGTTTTAAACAAAACTTTCAACTCTCTCTGTATATTTTAAAATAATACTAACTGTCTTTTAATATGATCGTCATTCTCATTCATATCTCTGCAAATGGAAAACGTATCCTATTTATATTTGAACAAAATACTTTCAAAATGTTTTTAGATATGGCCAATAAATCAACAACAAATATGGCCTCTTTTATCTGCACATAGAAATGATTTCGAAAAATATAAAAATAATACATTTGTGTTATTTAGATTAATTAAATTAAAAGCAAAATTCACCGAAAGACATTGATTTTTGGCAGTTTGTATAAATAGACAATGAAACAGAATAAAAATTCAACTATTAATTAAATATCAAATAAAAACATTCTTTTAGAACATTCTTTATTGAAAAGAGTTGGTGAAATATTGCAAAATTAATCGAATGTTTATTTAACAGTGTTTATACCTACCAGTGAACTTCGAAAACTGTCTGCCTACCCAACAGTATTTGTTCACAACAAGACTTAAATAAGATAACAAAACTGTTTATACAAATTTCATTTACTTAACTACAATCATATAAAATAATTAATATTAATAGTACTAACAACATTGAATAATAATATTATTTAATGTTGTAATAATTAATATTACAACATTCGATTGAAAAACTGCTGCTTATTATCTTATTCAATTAATGTTCAGTAAAACACGACGGCAAACACTTCGAAAACCATTTTTGACTAATAACAAATGCCATCGCGTCCCGAAAAACAGTAAGACCTTTCCGGTCTAAAACCATCGCGGAACTAAATTTCTTGAAAAAGAACTAGTACAACACACAGAAAGGTTTAGTTGAAATAAATTAAATTATAATTACAATAACTAAATTTTTATTATTTTAACCTATGTTTTATTGATTTCAACAATTTTTTAGTTTTTTCAACAAAACCTTTTTCTGAGTGTATATCAAAAGATATTTTTATCTATATTTTTTAATTAGAGAGAGTCATAAAAAATCTGAAGTTCACCTTGATCATGTGTTTCTTGGAAAAATATATTTTGAAAAACAAAGTGAAATAGAGTAACGGATCAGGACATATGCCCTAGTAACAATTTATTTCGGGCCCGTATTAGGCATGCCCTAGGTTTTCGTAGGGGCCCTTAAAGCCTTTTATCAGGTTTGAATGTGGCCCTTATAAAGTATGTAACACCTTCCCTCTATATCGCCCTTAAAGGTAAGCCAAAGGAGGCCGTAATTTTACCTAATGAAGGCAAACTATTATTGTTGTTTATTCTGGAAACTTATTTGGGCCTTATAAGGTATACCTTACTAATATTGTAATGCCTCTTTATATTATATTTACTTTTCAGATTTTGCCTTTATATGCCCTTAATTTGCCAACATAGGAAAGCCTAATTAGGTTCATCTTTGGTTTATTGTGGTATACATTTAATGGCCCATAATAACTCAAATAAGGGCCTTACCTTAGCCTTTAAAGGTAAATTTAAGGGACAGCGTTACACGCCCTACAAAAGCCCAATTAGTTATCATAAAGAGGCCTATAATTGGCATATATATGATTTGCTATTAAGGGCAAACCCTTATGTGCCTTTATTCGGCTTATTCAGGAATTCACACAAAAATCAAATTATTCAGGCTTATCTTATTAAGGCCAAACTTTTTTTTAGAGTTTGCCATATTAATTTGTTACTAGGGTGGTTACATATGTTTTTCTAATAAACATATTTTTATGTCCGTGTTTAAGAATATATTCTATTGATTGCTATGGTTGTCAGTTAGTTATATCAGTTAGTTACGTCAGTCGAGTTCGATGAGTTAGTTGCCTTGGTAACGTCTGTAAGTGTCAATGATATTAGTAATTGAATAAACATTTATTGCTGATTAATCGGAGACTGATTAATATTGACTATATAACATATATGTTTATTGTTGATATTTTGAGATTGCATAATTAAAAAATGTAATTATTAAAAAGAAATAAATATAATGAAAAACATTAAATATTAACAGCACAAAGTTTTTTTTATTTACGAGGTCAGAGACACTAACGTGTTTTTTGATATCATATCTTTAATAATTAAAAAAAATTTGTTCACTTATTGTATTAATTAATTAATTAATTAATAATATTCGTAATCATATGAAAAACTTATGAAAAAGTAACAATACTTTCATTTATTTTTTAAAAATAAAACTAAAAAATAAAAATTAAAATTAAAAAAAAAACAAATAATAAGTCGATTTTTTGTAAATAATGAATAAGACATTTGAAAAAAAGATTTTGTTAAATTAAAATGTGACAAATGAGACATAGCTTTAGCCTGAGTAAGACGAAGAGTAACAAAGCGATTGCAATTAGTAACACATGAATAAGCGTTTCCCTCAGTAGAAACTTCTTGATATCTCTTTGAGTCAGTGGAACGAGCGTAGAGGGTGCTTATCGGAAATGTAGTTGTCCGGTAACGTTTAACTTGGTTTGATAGTTCTTCAGCACCTTGTTTCCTCATTCGAGAACTCACGAAGGACAAAGCAATACACTCATTACTTTCGACTAGTAGTCGCAAACATCTCCATATCAATGTCGACAATAATTTTCACTTAATTATTCGCATATTTTGTACAATCATTAATGTTTTATAATACTCATTTTTCTACAAAAAAAATACATTAAATTATGAATAAAAATATGAAAATAGCTTTTGAAAAAAATAAGAGTATTTGGTAAAAAACGTGAAAAATTATCTAAATCCAATTGTACGTTATCCAGATCTTCTTGAAACATAACTATAATTGAAATTACAAACGGACTCGAATGCAACGAGGAAAAAGCATTTGCCGGATGGCAATCGTGTTCATCCGACAAGAATTGCCATGAAGACATAGTTCCCCTCCATTGTTTGTGTGCGACTCGCTAGTTACAACCAGTGATATCAGAGCTTGAAATGTCCTTATAACACTTACAGGCCCGTATACGAGCTTTGCCGCGATTACTGCGCGAGAAAAATACCGTACCTCACCTTCTTTTGGTCTGTGTCCAAGATAAGAACACCCCTTTTTCAAATAAAGACTGCCGCGTCATCGAGAAGCTAATTTTACTTATTAATTTTTTTATTTACATCATTTATTTGAACACAAATATTTCAATTATTCATCTCTTTTTTTTAATGTAAAATATAACAATGACAATGTAAAAAAATAATAATAGAAATGGTCAAAAGAAAAAAAAGATTGACAAATTGCGAAAAATGATGGAGACAGTATGGCGCCTTTCAAACATGGCACATCTCACGATTTGAAAAAAAAATTGTAAAAGAAACGGAGATCGTGAAAAGAGCATAACAGCAGACTACTCTGCCGCTCTTTTTATACCCTGTCGACTACAGTAACCTCGTAAAAAACAGTTCCATTTCCGTGACCATTTCAGTATCACTATCTTCGCTTACATGCTGTAGCTCCATCTATTCGCAGCACTTTTCAGTTTAAAAAGGAATTTTTGTATTTTATATCTGTTGCGTTCAACATTTATTTCACGCTGAAAATATTGTCCTTTTTTTGTGTGTCGCAAAAAAGCAATTCGACGGAAAATTTAATTAAGCAACATTCACTTTTACTATGTGACAAAAAACAAGAGACAATTTTTTTTGATTCTATTTATTAATAGACAAATTAAATGAAATACTTTGTTTTATAACGTTTCATTTGATTTGAATTTAAATCTTGTAATAACTGCTTATCAAAGTGAAAATTAAATGATATTATTGCAGTGTCAGTTTAACATATATTAAATGTTTCTAAAATATTCAGCTCTGTCAGAGAATGAAGATTATACATGATTGCAAATTTATATATAAAGGATTATGGTGGAATTATATATATCAAGGAAATATCCAGTGAAATATCAAGATGGCTTAGATATTCGAAAATTGTTCTTCCTCATTATTCAGACCGTGAAATCCAATCTTCGGTTGATGCATGTTAATGTAAAATCGAACGCCACAAGAGTGTCCCTTTGATGCCAGACGCTGTTTCATCGAGTGTAAAACCAAGAAGGAATTTAGTAGGTGTAAGGGGATGGCCATTCTAATGTATTTGTGAGCGATAACACCAACTTAAAGGAAATTCGCATAATTCCATGGACAAGTCTGAGGGTGAGCTCTCTCTTCCCCCTTTCTCTCACGTTCTCTTTCTATGCACAACGTCCCCCCACGACCTTAAGTCAGATAAGGCTGATGTGAATTTCGCTTTACGTGTTTTTATCGTCGTAAGGATTAAGAAGATGGCGTTAGTGGTTTTTGAACTTGGACATTTAAGTAGCGAAGGATAAGTCACGAATTTTCTGGCAAACTAAACGAAATAATTGTGTACATTTATTTAAACAAAATCCTTGCCAAGGAGGAGTAATTATTGTAAAACACATGCATGAAACAATTTACTTATGACCTCTAACTTAAACCCTCATTTTCAAAATGAGGGTCAAGCATGAACGTACTAATCAGAATTAAAGCAAACTACCAGAAGACTCTAATTAGCGAAAATCGTTACAGACTTTCTGCTCCAATGTTCCTTGTTAATACATTTTCACATATCAAATTGCAAGCTTTTTAATGTAACGAACGTATTCACTAAGTAATTAACATCAATTTAATGATAATGAAATTGATACTACTTATAAATATTTGTAATTTAAAGAATTTAGGTTAAACTCATTGAAATTCTTATTACTTAAACTGACTTTCTCAAGAAAAAACGTTACATAGCAATCGTTTTCAGATACTATAAAATAATCAAAGGAATTGAAAAAGTATATACAAAACTTAAATGTAATTTGAATATTTTCTCCCTAGCTTTAATTGCTCAACTAATTAACAAAGTTACAGTTGCGCTGAGAAGACCATTGTTTGTGACTTCGCAAATCATGATTACATCGACCTATGTCTAGGAATATTGCTCTATATAATTAGTATTGTGTAAATGGCAGCAGGCATGTACCGAATAATCCAACTAAGAGACAAATCTCGAATACTGTTTGCGATATTTTATTAATGCTTCCATTATTTTAACTCTAAATACTAACCGAAATGGGAATCGTAGTTGATATGCTTGATTAATAAGTGGGGACGAATAATTTTCCCAGGAGCCGTTCACATTTTGCCTTAATTAGGAACATTGAATGTTGCCGCTCACAATGCGCAACTCTGGCTGAAGGCAAACTTTCAAACCTTTATATGAAACGTTACAGTTTCCCGCGTTTCAGCGATGGAATTCAATGAAATATGGTGGAACAAAGTTAGCTGAAAGAGACTATTCATTCGGGAAGGGAAAGGAGAGGAAGAGTGCAGAAATTAGTTATAAAACGTTTTCAACGTATAATAGCTTGTGGCATTTTTCATGCCACTAAATTGCGACAGATCAATTCAATTGAGTAATTATGTCTGTGACTTAATGCCTGACATACGTAAGTCGATGTTATTCAAGCGCTCATTTCATCGTGTAATAAGTACATTTGATAATATCTTAGGTAATATCAAACGCTTGAGAGAGTGTGCACAGTTAAGTTGAAAGAGATTATTCCGTGTGTAATTTTGCCAAAATTCATATGCAGTTTTTTGTGTTCGGATTTATAAAGCATTTGCCCCGAATTTCATTTTTTGATATGGCATATAATATTTTTGCAACTAGTTAGTGGTGATTCGTCTGACCAAAATGAATTTTAATCCAACTGAATAAATGGAAAAACTGAAAAAGGGCATTTTTAAATACTTTTTTAGTCAACAGTTAAATGTTTCCATGCATTTAATCATAAAATTTTAGTGTAATCAATTTTCAAACTTTTTTTCGGTTTTCCAATTCTTATGAAAAAATTGTTTGCATGAATTTGCGAAATGTGCACACTGAGATAACTACGTTAAGATAACAATCTTTGTTATTTCAAATGGTTTTGTTGATTTAGCAACAAAACTTTTTATGTTTGATAAAATCTTATGTCGAATTGATATACAGACATACAAATCGTCATAAAATACTTTTTGAACTATATAAAATTTGTGGTAATATAAAAAAGTTGTTATTTTAACACAAGTATTATGAATATGTATGTTGTTTTCAAATGTTTTGTACGATTGGTTTTGAAACTTTAGAAATATTTTAGTTTTATGTAGCTATTTCTTAGTAATATTATGAACTACATCAGTTTTAGTAGAAGAATAGTTCTAAAAGTTATGCCAAAGTAAATATTTATTTCTGAACGTAAAAAACCAGAATATGGATGCGTTAAAAAGATGGACTAATATCAAATATATGTAATGATATTTCAGTATAAAATTTGATATCTTTACTCATATTACGGAATTCGGATAAAATGATCACAAGTTTGGAGTAATATATAATATAACTCTTAAGAAAATATATATATTATTTCTCCTTTTTTTGTTATATTATATTATACAAATTTGTTATTAAAAATTTTCTGTTATAACAAAATAACCTTAAGATTACACCATTTATATCATTGAATAAATAAAAAGATTATTAATAATCAAAATTAATTTAAAATATTCTTTCACTGTTTAAATGATCATAAATTAACTTTAATTAATTTAACTTATAAATTAACTGTTGACTTAAATACCCTTCGTTGCGTTGATTTTCTAATCTGGATACTCATTTGTGAAACACACAAATATTATATTCGCACAAAATTAGAATTTCCGTTTGAACAATAATGTGAAGTTAAATATTTGTAGTGCACTGAGCCATACAATTGTTTATTTGATGAGTTGTGTTAATTGTATCAATAGAAACAAACTGAATATTCACGCGTTAACTGCACAATACAAGCTTGTGCAAAACGTGCTATGGGTTCAGCGTCCCAGATAAGGTTCATTGTATTTGCTTATTAATAGTGAACTATAATTCGAGAACGTTGTCCTGGTCTCGGGTTCCTAAGAAATTAGCACGAGCACTAATTGTGTTACATCGTAACCCAGTTGGCGTTACGTACACGTAGATAATGCACGCTTAGCAAACAATAAAATACACATTTGCATGTTTTTATCCGGCAAGTTTGCTCATAGTAACTCAAGAGATGTAAATTTGCACTCACCCAATTTGATGTTGTATGCACTTCTAATAATGCTGCTTCAACAGACCATTGTCTGTGTTTCATATTTGTACCATCACCACTACCATCATTGCCGCGGGAATGTATCATGTCCGGAGAACTGAAACTGCATGAAAACAAGAATGTTATGAAGGCACAACGTCAATCAAATTCGGATATTTTGAGGGGTTGCGGTTTCGACAGGGCAATAATAGTTAGCGAATTCACTACGCCGCATTTTTGACATTCGAACAAAAAAATCTACAATAAAGTCACTTTCAGACATTCAGATAGAAATCGAGCACAATTTAAATTGAAGTTAACCAAATAATGTATATCGGTAGTATATAATTAGAGACATGGTTTTATCACAATTTTCTTGTTAAGTTTTTTTAATTTTAATTTATCGGTACATATAATAATTATTTATAAACTTTATAAATATAATTTTCTATTCATTATTTATAATTTTTATTTACAAAAATTGCAATATTCCCTGCTATGTTATGAATTTATACTTAATAATACATACAAAATATTTATTATAATAATTAAACAATGATTATACTCTTTACTTTGTCGTAATTAAATCCTAAAATGCATTTATTGTACTAATTTTTAATTAACATTTTATCATTACATTTATACCAATTATTAAAAATAAATTAAATTATTCTACTTGAATATTATACAAAACGTACTTATTTAAAGATAATTTAAATAAGTTTAATTTAATTTGACAAAAAACTGCTATAATTGTTTATGTCAATTTGCACAATTTTATTCGATCAATTTGTAAAACATTTTTTCATACCTTTATTTTTCCCTTTGTTAGTTGTTTAATCAATTGTTCATCAATTCCAAATTGATTTGAACCATGCTTATTCATAATTAATTTTTCAAATACAATAATTAATTTATAATTAAAATTAACCAATAAATTTTATCATTTTCTCATTAAGTTCAATTTCATTATTTTCCTTCCCGGAACAAAATATATTTTAAAATATCCGCATAAATATATGTGAAATAGATAAAATATAATTTTGGCAAAAAATTAGATATTTTTTAATATATTTAAATACATTTCTCCAAAAATATATGTGAAAATATATACCAAAATTTTAATTAAAAAAAAATATATTGTCGCAAGGGGTTGCTCACTCATGAAGTCTTCTGACCACTTGGTCTTGAAATACTGAAATGAAGTCTTGAAATATTGCGAAATACTGAAATGAAGTCTTGCAATACTTGAAATTAGAGACTTCGAGGATTTCAGTCTTGAAGTGAAATCTTAAATGAAATACTTGAAGTACTTGAAATACTTTGAAATACTTTGAAATGCTGATTTTTCTAGAAATAAAAGTTAAATATTTTGGTAAAAATTTAATTGATATTATAATTTATTGATTAAAAATCAATTATAATTTCAAATTCTAATATTCACAATATTATTCGGTTATATTAGTTTTTTGAAATATTATTCAACATAATTGTTTTAAAGTTATTTTATAACTTTTTATAACTTTATTATTGGTAGGTTGGTAATTACATATTTGTCTAGACCGTTGGATATTCTGTCCACATTTTTCTAATTGTTGCCTAAATGAGTTTAGGCAAGCCTCCATTTGTTTTAGTTAAAGATCAATCAAATAATGAAATAATTGTAAGAAAAGCGTCTATTTGTTGGTTATTAAATAACGGATGCGATAAACTGAGTAGCGATAGATTGATAAGAGTTAGAAGTAGCGAATTGAAAAAAAGAAAAAAAGATATTAAAAAAGATGATACGGTATTTTTTAAAAAGGCGACCGAAATTCATCTGGGCGATTGGTGCCTATTTAAAAAATTAAATAGCAAAAAATGTTTTGCTGGATTAGTTCTAGATTTTGCTTACACAGAAGGCAAAACTGTTAAGGCACAGGAATACTCGATTTCCTATGTTTGTACAGATTACAAACATAAAAAAGAAATTGGTGTATTATGCCATTGGTATGAAATGTCAACAAATCAATCGGAATATTTAATACCAGTACCAATGGATACACACGGTTACTTTAATGTTAAACAATATATGTATACATTTTCATCTCCGTTCATTACCGAGAAAGGTTTAAAACTGCCAGATGGTTTATTTAAAGAAATAAAAAAATTTTTTTAGAAAATGATGTATTTAT
>JABFPJ010000795.1:0-33128 GCA_022817425.1 Gryon sp. ZL-2020 | reverse complement strand
ATAATTAAAAAAAAAAAAAAAAAAAAAAGAAAAGAACGTATTACGATTTGAATTAAAGTGAATTGCGGGTTTGATTTTTTAAGATTATGCAATAAATTGTTTTTAAGCAAAAAAAGTCGCATAAAAACGACAAATTTTGACGCCGTCGTTTTAAGAAATTCAAAAATTACCCGCCCGACATGTTGTGGTTCCAATAATCAAGACGCTTCGGGAATTCTCCGCTAGAGCGCAGCGTCTTATTATTAACCGAGCGACGGTAAGGCAAATACAGACATTACCGCGTAATTTGAATCAATATATTAAAATGAATGTTATAAAAATATAAAAATGATATATTGAATTAAAATAATATAAAATAATTATTGTTATATTTAGCTTTAAAAACTATGACCTTGATATTCATTTTAATAGTACTTAGATTTAACAAGCAATACTTAATGTTTATTGATAAACAAATAAAATTATCTAAATTTTAAAATATTTCAAGTTTTTACATTAATATATTTAAATTAAATTATTATTATAAATTTGCAAATTTTCGATTCTTTAACATTATTTTTTGATTTTTTTAACGTAAATATTATTACAATAAAGAATCAACAATTTTAATTTAATCTTTAAATTAAACCTTTTTTATTGATTATATTAACAATAAATCTTTGTTTAACAATAATAACAATCATTGTTTATTAGCTTCATTACTTTGTTTTTCAAATTTTCAGTGTTGTATTTTAATGCATAAGTTCGCCATCTATATCGCGCCACAAGTTTCCGGTCGTCTATACTTTACGTCTTTTATGCTGAAGAAGTCCAAGAGTGAACTTCTTTGGCAGTATTGGATGAGTAAGAAGTTGCAAAATTGATCACCATGGTATGTAATTGTAAATATTCACGTATTTAATCAATTATCAAGTTAACAATTAATTTAAACGATATTTTTATCAAAATTTTTCACAATTAAACATCACTTTTCCCTGCAAAACGTGTTTTGTGTCAGTGACCACGTGTAAGTTTACACCGTGTTCAACATATTTTTCTTGACTTTATTTTGTATTTTACACAAATTTGTTGCAGTTGTTGGATAATCAAGTTTGACAATGTCTTTTTTTACTTTGAGACTGTGTTAAATGATTGTTTATTTGTTACAATATTTGCAATAAAAATAAGTCATAAAAAAGTTAGGTTATGTGCGGTGATTATTGAACGAAACACGCTGAAAGTAATGGAGGATAAAGTCATGAGCGGCATTTTGTTTTCGTACATCTGTTACAATAAATGCAACTTTTTTTACAATTTAAAATAATAAAGTATTACAAAATTATGTAAATATTTGTTTTCAAATGTTTTTTGTTGGTTAAAACAATAATTGTTTGCTTTTTGATAAAATATGTAAAATGATGAATTGGTTTGGTCCGTGTTGCTGATTTACATTGATTATAAAACAAACCTTTATCCTGAAATATTGCAAATTGAAGCAAAAAGTTTTGATGATTATGATTGTTGATTATTAATGGAGTGTAATTTTACTTTTAGTTATCAACAGCGCGACCGCTCATCAATGTTTACAGTGACAAAAATGAGGCGACCAAGGAAACTATTTCCTTGCCAGCAGTTTTCAAGGCTCCAATCAGGCCTGATGTTGTGAATTTCATTCACCAACAGGTGTCGAAGAACAGCCGACAAGCTTATTGCGTATCAAAGGAAGCAGGTAATAATTAGGAAAGATCTATTTCAGATTAAAATTAAATAAAATCTTTAAATCTTTAAAAATATAATTTCTTTTAATTCCTATTTTTGCAAAACGTTTCGATTCTAAACTCAAGAACATGTTTCAATACAATATTTCTTTTTAATATTTCATTGTATAATATTCATTTATTTGCAATATCTTAAAGTATAAAAAACTTTGAAAATCTTAGAAAAAGAAACAAAAATACATTATTGTATTTAATATTTACATAAAATTGGTCATAAATTAAAATTTAAGGTTTTTTTACATAAAATGATGCTTCTTACATAAAAAGTTACACCTTATATTGTTTATAGAAAAGGATGCATCTTCTATATTTTATATAAATAAAGGATGTTCTTAAGAATAATTAGCAATGTTTTTAACGCAATTATTGATTTCAAGAAATAAAATCGAACTCTTTCTTATAGGTCATCAAACTTCGGCCGAATCATGGGGTACTGGACGTGCTGTTGCTCGTATTCCCCGTGTTCGCGGTGGTGGTACTCACCGCTCCGGTCAGGGTGCTTTCGGTAACATGTGTCGTGGTGGACGTATGTTTGCCCCAACCAAGCAGTGGAGACGTTGGCACAGACGTGTCAATGTCAACCAAAAGAGATACGCTCTTGTCTCAGCCATCGCTGCTTCTGGAGTACCCGCTTTAGTTCTCTCAAAAGGTGACTGAGATCATTTAAATTGATGCAATTGTTCAATTACATTTTTACAAGAACTGATTTTAAATTCTACATTGTTTAATTAATAATTGAAATGAAAATTGTTTTACATTTTCAATTAAATGATGAAACAAATTGGTCCGTGTTGCTGATTTGCCACTGACGATAAACCCTTATTAATTTATCTGATACACATTTGAAAGTCATTTAATTTTGTATTAAATTATATAAAGACATTTAACTGATGAAGGAAAATATTTTTTTTTCAGGACATGTCATCAATGAAGTCCCAGAATTTCCATTGGTTGTCAGCGATTCGATCCAAGAATACAATAAAACAAAACAAGCTGTTATCTTTTTGAGAAGAATTAAGGCTTGGCAAGACATCCAGAAGGTAAACATTGAATAAATTAAAGTTTACACTATGAACATTCAAATTATAGCGGGAAAATATTTCAAATTTTATCACACAGCACCGTTAATGTCCCCAGTTGTGTACAAATTATACAATTGGTCCAAAAAAGTGCAAAAGAAATAGGCGAAACATAGGCGTTCTTGAATTGTCAAATTGAGACAATCCGAGGGTATATTTGGCCAACACTTGAACAATATACAAACTTACAATATTATTGTAATAAACTATTTATCTTACAACAATTTTTTAATATATGTAAGCTAACGAATAAATGTTGATTTGTAGGTTTACAAATCGCAACGCCTTCGTGCTGGCAAAGGTAAAATGCGTAACAGACGTCACATTCAACGTCGCGGCCCATTGATTGTCTATGGGAAAGATCAGGGAATTCGTAAGGCTTTCAGAAACATTCCAGGTGTTGACCTGATGAACATTAACAAAATGAACTTGCTGAAATTGGCTCCTGGTGGTCACGTTGGACGCTTTGTCATCTGGACGAAATCTGCCTTCGAACAGCTTGATGCTTTGTACGGCACGTGGAGGAAAGAGGCCCAACTCAAGAAGGGATACAACTTACCTTATCCCAAAATGGCCAATACCGATCTTTCTCGACTTTTGAAATCTGAGGAAATCAGAAAAGTCTTGAGACCTCCACAGTATGTCATTGTTTTAATTTAAACCAAACATCCAACTATATTGTAATAATATTGTAATGTTATATATTTTACTTTTATTTTAGGAAAACTGTTACACGTCGGGTGAAGAAACTTAACCCACTGAAGAATACACGTTGCATGTTGCGTCTCAACCCATATGCTGCAGTTCTTAAACGCGCTGCTATTTTGTCCGCACAAAAACGCCAATACAGCAGAGATATTGCTCTTGCTGAAAAGCGAGGAGTACGTATACATATTATGTTTAATACAAAATATTAGATTATTTGTAAAAGTATACATTTAATATATGCACATTTTTTAATTATATAGAATTACGTAAGTTTTAATGATGATACAATTTGGTCCGTGTTGCTGATTTGACACTGATTATAAATCCAATAATTAACACTGAAATTATGTTTATAAATTATATATATACTGTAAAACGAAATGATAACATTTATTTGAAATTCTACATTTATTTTAATTTATAATTACAGATCAAACTGAACCCGAAGAGCAAACTTATGAGAACCAAGAAAACTTTAGATCGAAGATCACTAATGTTAAAGAAATTGAAGGAAACCAGGCCGAAGAAGGTGGTAAAGAAGACCGGAGAAAAAGCCGCAGCTGGCGCCAAACCCGCAGCCACGAAGACCGCAGCGAAAAAGCCTGTAGAAAAGAAGCCCGCAGCCGCAAAACCCGTTGCAGCCAAACCCGCGGCCAAAACTGACAAACCCGCGGCTAAGAAGTGAAATGTGCGAGTCTAAAAAATGATTCCATTTATGTGGACGAACTTTTTTAGAATCGATAACATTTTGTAATAAACATTACATCTATTTGACATTAATAAATGATAAAAATAGATGTACACGTGAATTCATTTTTTTCTTTTTTGACTTTCTTCGCAATCCTTATAAAGTCACTATACAATTCATTATTTTAACAGTATTTGATTCTTAAGAAATCTGCTTCCATTTTTAAAAAAATTATACATTTTTTAGAATTTTAGAATCTTTAGAAAAAAGAAACACTTTGTACATTTCAATAAAAATGTATTTATGATTGCTAATTAAGAGCAAAATAAACTTAAAAATATTTCATTGATAAAATTGTTTATTTTTTAATTAGCTTAAAATACTTTTGTACTATTAACAATAATTTCAAAAGTATTTGATTTTTATAATCAGCCTTTTTATTGTATAATTCTAAATCTATATATTTATATAAATCAAACGTTTATACCAAATAAACATTCTTTAAATTAAAGCAAAATATTTGATACATTTTTAAACTAAAATAGCATTTTAAATGGACATTGCTTCTAAGTTTATTAACGAATATTTTTCTTTTGTCTTTATCATTATTAGTTAATCAAAGTCACTTTTTTCATGAAACGCATTGCACTTTGAAGATACAGTCACTTGTACTATCTGTCTCATCTGAATTTTGCTTTCAAATATTGCTGTTTGAATCACGGTTTTGTTATCATTTATCTACACAGTGCTCTAACATCAAACAAAATCTTATCAAATAATTCTATAAATAACATCTAAACAAAATCATCCAAAAATAACATTGATTCGAACACCAATTCCCCTCTCTAGTTTCGCTCTCATTCAGCACAATATATATTCGTTCCTTTTGCGCGCGCCTCCAATGCGCGCGATGTATCAACAAATTGCCAGAGAGCTTTATCCTTTATCCTATAATATTTTTCAGTCAGTCAAAAAAAATTATAAAATAAAAAAAAGATGATACATTAGCTTTTATCATTCTTTGACATTTTTTTCATTTTTAGTCATTTGATAAAAAGTTTGTTCAACTTTTATTTTAAATGCTAAATATATTTAAAAAAATATTTAATTAAAATAACGCTTTTATAACGAAATTACTTATTTGTGTTACACAAATAATTTAGAAGAATAAAAGTCTAACATTTGTATTCGTAAATAAACAATTAAATGTTAATTAAATTTACAGTAAATATTGACCTAGGAAATAAAAGAAATATATCACTGATATGATCTTGAGCTCGAGCATATTCAAACTGAAAATTGAATTTCACTTATCAATCAAACTAACGTGACTGGTTCTATTTTGTCTATCTGCACCTGTTCTGAGACCCATCAGAAAACCTCATAATCCCACCCAATAAACAATGAAGCCGCGCTTCTTTCGCCCACTCTCCCGCTATGTTACAAATAAATCAACACCGCGTCATAAACATTTAGATACAAGTTGTGTTTACGTTGTAACATAACATTTCATGTTAAATTATGTTAGAACGTATATAAATTTCAGTTTTTTAATATATTTTATTTATAAAATACAATAATACATTAGAAATATTAAAAATGTTAAAATTCTGAAATTTTTTAATAAATAATGTCTATTTAATAATCTGTTTAATTATTATTTACAGAAAAACTTTAAATTTTAATAAATATATTTCTATTTTATTTTATCAAATTTCCAAATTTGGGTAAGTTACTTTCCAAAAGTACATAAGTTAAATTATAAGTTAGTTTTTTTATATTAATGTATAATAATATAGAAAACATGAAAACGTAAAATTTAAATACTTTGAGCATTCAATTAATTAATCTACTGACTTTTGGGAGTATAAGTTTTTAATTTAATCAAAAAATAACTAATTTCAATTTATTATAGCTTGAAGGTATAAATTAAGCGACTATTTAGTGATGGATTAAGCAAATTTTTGCACCTATGTAGACAAAATTTGGCGAATATATAAAAAAATATTAAAAAACAGTAACTTTATAAAAATTTTTATTTTTATATAAATAAATAAGGATCTCAGCTATTTATTTATTTAGCTAAAATATTAAAATGTACATCACGTGTCATTTCGGATTTGCTATTTAAAAATAAAAATGTATTTTTCAAATACATTAAAAAAATATTTATAAGGCTATGGCCTTTTTGGCCTAGGCGTTAATCCGCCACTGTGACTATTATTACATTCAGTAATCCAATAAGCAAAATTACATAAATTTTTAGGTAGTTTTATATATAAATATAAATATTTAGATTATAAAGTAAGTTTATTTAATTACTTTAACTAATTATATTTAGTACATTATTGTTAATTAAGCAACTATGAAGAAAGTAATCGACTGACAAGAAACAGATTTAAGTTACTATTTGGAAGTAACTGTTAACTTACAAAATGAATAACTTTGTAACTTTTAAAGTAACTCATAATAACTGTTGGTTAGGAGAGATTTTAAGAATATGCACAAGTGGAATCTCGATTAAATAAGTTTATTAAAAGTGTGACTGGACGTACCGAGTACAGAAATTGAACTGAAACTGTTTTTGGAAATGTACAAATTCAAATAAAATGAGCGTTTACATGATTCGACGTTCTTGTGTGAATGTTTGTGTATATGAGTGTTTATGTGCGTATGAGTGGTTATAATTCATATTTCCAACAATAACTAAATATACAACAACATTTTTTATTTCAATATCAAAGATCAGAAAAGCGCGCGAAATATACAAAAAGGGAGAGAAACAGAAAAGAGAGCGCGTTTGCATCCCCCGTGCGGACAAGCATGGCAACACTGTGGCGCGACTGAGAGCGCCGCTGTCGCTGGTCGAAGCGGATCGCCGAACTTGGCTGGCCGACGGCAAATTGTTTCTCTCGGAAAAGTCCGAATCTCGGCTCGTCGTCATCTTCGTCGGTCCGACCATCATTCGGGGCAATCAAATCCTCGACTCTCGGGTGTTCGCGCGCCACTCGTCTCTAACCTCTCTCTCTCTCTCTCTCTCCCTCCTTTTCTTTTTCTCTCTTTCACATCGTCTGTCTCTGTTTTGATTAGTTTGTCTCTGTCTTGCTGGTGAAATGGAATGACTTGCTCCCGGACGGACGTACGTACGGCCGACAAAAACATCGCGCGCTCTTCGATCGACCAGTCGTTGTTGATAGCGATGAGCAGCGAGTGCGCGCCGTTGACGCAAAAACGCGCAGCGTCGACAACTGTCAACCTCGTTGTCGTTCAATAACTCATTTCTTTGATTCACGCAAATCATCGCCAAAAAGCAATTTGTTGTTGTTGTCAAGTTGCTCGTTCAAAGGGGATACCGTGTGTCCAAAAACTCGGCCAAACAAAATCGGAGCTTTTTCGAATTTCCTTTTGTTTTCTTTTTTTTTTTTGTTTTCCTTTTTTTCCCCCCTTTCAGTTCCTGTTTTTTGTCGTTTGTATAACTGACAACTTTTTGTCGCAGTCTTTGGCATCGAATTAATCAATGATTTGGAAAAAGCGCACGATTCGGAATTGAGGATAAAAATAAAAGGGGGCAATCAGGGGGGGGTGTGTGTGTGTGGTTAGTGATTGGAAATAGTTTTTGGGTGGACGCAAATAGTCGATGGTTTGTTGTTGAAAGTGACGAAAGGAAGCGAGTGCGCGACGGCACGACGAGACACCGACGATGTTCTCCGGCAAAATGAAGATCGAGATTTGCGAGGCCTCGGGCCTCAAGGCCACCGACAAGCATCGCAAATTTTGGCAGGGCGACTCGCCGGTGCTCGATCCTTACGTGCTCGTTGACGTCGACGAGAATCATCTGGCGCGCTCCGCCACCAAACCCAAAACATCAAACCCCGTCTGGAATGAGAGCTTCACGCACGAGGTCCACGACGCGATCACACTCGGACTCACGGTCTTTCACAAGGCCGCGATACCGCCCGACGACTTTGTCGCCAACTGCAGTGTGCCCTTCGAGGCCCTGCAACGAGAAGAGACCAATGACTTTTGGGTTGGTTTTTTCTTATAAAATACAAACAACGCTTCATACTCGTTTCAACTAATCTTATCAACTTTTACGTTTTTCATTCATCTTTCATTTTGTACTTGTGTCAATGCAATGTAGTCGTATTTGGTTATCATTTTTGAATCTTTAAAAGATTGCTTTATGTATATCAAACCATCGTCTTTGTTTTATATAGATTTTTGTAAACTTTTCGTTGTTTAATAAATGTTTATTTTTGCAATTTGTTAAGTCTTAGATGATTATTAGAGCTTTATCATAATAAATAAAAGTATGTTTAAACATTTAGTTATAAATGTTTTAGTAATGTTTTTTAGTAATGTTACTTTCTTGATATTTAGAAATGAATGGAATTCTTATTTAGACTTCAACTTGACGAAAAATGTGCACAAATCGTAATAAAGTATAAAACCCCTTTTACTGAATGTTTTGATGATCAAAAATACTTCATCGTTGAATATTTTACAGCTGATTATCCAGTGGAAAATTTGGATATAAAATCAAATGTTTCATGTAGCTCCATAACTTAAAGATGTTTTCAATTTTGAACTTTTACGTTAATAATAATAATAATAATAATAATAACAATATGATTTTGTAATTAGTACAAAGCTTCTTCGGAGTATTTAACGTGTAAACAGAGAAAAAGATTGAAGAGTAGACTGAAATCAGTAAAAAGTGGAATTCTACTGTTTATTTTTGTATTCTTTTGTATTCGCTGCATAGTCGAACTTGAATTCAGTTTTATTTGCAATAAAATTGAGAGAATATTTGCCGCATTGTTGCAATCAATTGCAACTGGTAATATTTCAGACAAGTTTTGTTTGACTCTAACATGAAATTAGGATACACACAGAAGGATTATAATTATTTCTTATGCGCAAAACAATTAGATTATTTGCTCATTCAATTCACTTAATTTACTTTTATTGTGTTAGTTGCTTTATTTTCAAATAGTTTCGTCCAGTAAACAACAAGTTTGTACAATTTTGAAATGCATGGAAACATCATTAAAACATTTTAGAACTTGTTTTAAGTCATTTTAAACTGTTACACAAAATTTAGTTAAACAACATTTTCGGAAATGCATTGAGTAAATAGAAAAAAAGTTACGTGTATTTGATGCATTTTTATTTTTTTCTCCATACCCATGATTGTATTTATAATAATTTAATTTGTAAGAAGAAACAAGAAACACAAAGATCTTATGTTTATATTATGAAATTTTCGGTATTTTCGCATTTTGATAATTTGTAAAATTCAATTTCAAGCTAAATAAACCTAAAAGACTAATTTTGATTTTGTATTCAAAGCTTACTTTTATAATAAGATATATATTCATTTAAAAATAAAACTAGCTAGATTAACTTCATTTAAATTACGTAAGTTTTGTTCGTTTTAAACAGATTTTACGTTTTTATTTTATAATTTAAACAAAGTGTTATCAGAAACTAAAAACTCAAGGAGAAAATTAATTGACGTATAAGTAGATTTGAAGTATAATAAAAAAAATTTTTAATTCAATTGTTTGAATTCAAGTTGCTTATGTAAACTTCGTGATTGGGTTCATGTGAATTTTATCACTTAAAATATAATCAAATGTATAATGTTGTTTAAGATTTTACATTGATTTTATATCAACTTCATTTGTTGTACATTTTTTAATACATTTTTTTTATTGTTACTTTTGATCTTTATTCCTGACTGTCGTAACTTTTTAAACAAATATAACTTAATAGAATGAAATTTTTGCTCAAAGTTGGCAAAAATATTATAATATATTATTAAGGTGATATCTCATGTATCTCTCTTTCTTTAATAGATTCTCCATTAGCTCCACCTTTTTTGCTCTTATATGACTGAGATATCACCTGAACTTATAATTTAAAAAGTAGATTAATTTATAAACTATTTTTTTTAATGATATTTTTCTATTACTTCATATTCGGTAGAAAATAATTAAAATATTGTGAAATTTGTATATAATTACATTGTTTTACAATTTTGACAGAAAGATGTAGCAGCTATATTCATCATTTATTAAATTATAAACAAAATGGATTGTATCGCTTATATTCATCATTTGAATTAATTATATACAGTATATTCAAAATACGTTACATATTGTAATAAGCAGAGATGACTGTATGTAATTACTCAATTACTTGTACTAAATGTGAAAAATATAATAATGCTTGTAAATTCTAAGAATGACGGAGAAATTTGTTATACTGCATATCATAGAATCAAATTATCGAATAATTTCATTTATGATCTTATTTTTGTTAAGTATGTATATATAATTTAATTTTATACATCAAAGTAATGGTTAATTAAAATTCAATTACTTTTCAATTATTTTCGGAATTAAAATTAATATTTTTCTAAATTTAACAATTTGTTATTACTATTAATATTTATTTTAAATATAATTTAATTGAATAATGATTTTGTGATTCTCTGATAATAATAAGTAATATATATATATATAATCTAATAGACGCATTTCACCTGTCATATACAAATTAATATTATTTAAATCAATCACTGTAATGTTATTAATTTTTCTAATAAAATCGATACTTCAATTATCAGTTGTAACGGAAATTACAATGAATTAGCTCTTAACACGCTGGACTTTATCAAAACTAAAAAAAAGTCAGAAAATTTTGTTTTAATAATAAAAAAAATAAATTATTTAATTTGAGTTTCTTTTTAATATAACAAATTATTATTTCAAAAATGAAAAACATATATGCATTAAAAAGTTAAATTTAAACATTATTTTAATTGAATTTATTTTTTAATTTTTTTTAAATAACAATTTAATAGGTTAATTTAAAATTAAGGTACGTTACTTGTACACCATTAATTTGAAAATAAACTGTGTGAATGCAATGTAATTATTTCATGGTGACTAAGTTTGATCAAACTAAATCGATTAATTTTCTCAAATATTTTTGAGTGGAACGATTTTAAATTAATGATGCTACTAGAAAATCGTACTTTAATCACTTTTTATCTTCCATATTATCTTACAAATTATATACAATATATTTATTTTTGTATATACAATATTCAATATTGTTAATTAATATAATATTTATTTTTTGATTTTTAAATTTTTACAAATCAAAGAGAAGATATTAATTATCCCACAGGAACGAAAATATATTTGAAATAAATAATAATTTCTTGCCGTTTTACGTATACAAAATATATATTCAATATATTTTTTATATATTTTTACAAATATATTTTAGAAAATATATACAAAATATATGTCATTTATACAATTTCTTGCAACAAATATATTATATATATATTTTGAAAATATATTTTCGATCGTGTGGGACTAAACAAATATTCGCGATCAAATTCGTGATTAAAAAATGATATTAATATTTTGAAACAATATTTACCATATACTAATGAAAGTAATGCAAAATTTTAATTGTAACGTTAAAAAGAATACATGAACGAAATTTTATTTTTAATTGTCCTTTTAATGAATGTGCAAATAATACACGTTTAATTTTAAACATAACAATGCTCAATTGATATTGTTTTGGAATTGATATTTTTCATGTATAAAACACGCTTTGCGACGAAAAGAAAGCGCGGATGAATTTTTGGACACATTTTGCACTCCATACGCTTCGGATTATTAAAGATGATTCATCAAGCATAATGTAACTGTAATTTTAAAGAATCCTGCTAAACTGGCTTTCACGTAATAAAATCAAAATATGCTTTTCTTTGTATCAAACATCGATACCACTGCGTAATGAAAATATTTCAATTCATTTTCATGTTCCAATTGGAAGCATTTTAAATGTAAATTAATGGTTTTTTAAATGCACCATATATCAGTTACCTTGTTTCAATGTTTGTTGACTTCTTTGTCTTTCTGTGCTGTCAAAACTGAAATGCAAATTAATGATTTTGAAAATCGCTCTTTGTTGTCAACGAAATATCTCTCTATAAATAAACGGACCAAAGTATTTCGATCTTAATTCATGCAACATCATGCAATTTGTGTTAGTAAAAAAACATAATTAAATACACTTTTTAAAAAATAACAAAAATATAATTTTATCTAAAATTGAATTACGATATTAAATTCATTCATTCATTCGATTATTTGGGCGAAAAATGATACTTTTCCGTTATCGATGTTATCCTAAAATTGAAAATCGAGAAAAAGTAAATGATTTCTTTTTTCTATTATAATAATAACTAACTGAAAAATGAGGCGTTAAAATTATTCCATTTATGTATATATATATATAAATATATATAAATATATATATGAGATGCAGTTTTTCTATACAAAAATATTTGTAATAAAAGTCCTAGTAAGCAAATTGAAATTTCACTAACACATAAATTATAAATTTGTTGCATAAATAATATGAGCTTCGTATAACTGAACGGAAATACTTTTGGTTAAAATAAGAAGCAAAATGTACAGTTGAGATGGGATATTTCTATCGTGACGATCAAGTAAAAGCAACGAAATAAAATCCATAAGATTGAATGATGAAGTTAATCAATACTCATCTGAATTATTTACTTTTACGCTCTCGCATTAATATAATGACACGAAATACCCAAATCATATAATATTCAATTGATTTTTGCTTATAGAGTTTAAGTTATAATTATATTATTCAATTTTGTTATTAAATAATTGAAAAATACAATTATAATAAATATATTCAATGTATAATTTTCCTTTTTCTCATTTAGTAACAAAAAATGCTTTTTTTATTGCTCCCAATTGGACTTACCGCATGTATCAATTGAAATGTCAAACACATTCAATATTCGACGTTCTTCTTTTTATGTCTAAAAATTCGACTTTTATTCAAACAATTAATTAAGCAATTAATATTTGTAAAAGTTAAAATTGTTAATAAATAAAATTAGTTAATATAATATTAAAGTATACATTATATTTAAAAATTCAAATTAAAAAAATTATATTTTAAAAATAATTAATATTTGTATAAATTAAAATTGTTAATAAGTTAAATTGCAAATTTATTAATGTTAATGTAATATTAAAGTTGAATAATCAACGTCTTAGAGTTGGAAAATGTATCGTTAGTAATTTGAAATATATAATTTATATTCTTGACACAGTAACATAGAAAAAAAAGGAAACACATGGGAGATCCTAATACGATTGTAAATGTGCGTTGGATCAATGATTTCTGTTGGATGATGTCGAAGTGTTTCTCTCTTTCATACAAAACATAACTCTTGAAATAACAAGCAAATCTTTTTGTAAATTGTAACCAAACTTTTATTAATCCAAAATTACTAATTTTTTATTAATAACAATTTTATGCATTTTATATAATAATTGAATGATTATTTATTATTATTTACATTAATTATTCAATGACGAAATTTTGGAGCGATATTTGTATAAAAATAAAAATTTAAATGTTTGCACATTTAAAGATTTGTTATCAATGCATTACTATGTGTATTTATAAATAAAAGCCACTGCAGAATCTAGATCTTGTTTCTTCTTGCTCTTTCGTTTATAAATAAATGTAATAATTGGAGTTCGTAATTACAAGAACAGTCTAAAAATATAAAAATAGATGTTATCATTCGCAAAGTATCGAACAAGAACACGTTTCATCATTTATGAAATAATATTTCAAATTTATACAAATATCTCACATGTACATTACATATTATAAATTGTATACCAAAAAAAACTAAGAAACTTTATATTGTGACCAATAAAAATAGAACAAATAATAAATGTATTGCTATTTTTAATTATAATACGTTTAACTAATTCATATCATATAACTCACTGTTTCCGACTGAAATTTTCATTTTCTTTTGTGCAAATAATTGCTTTCATATAATTTTAATATTCATAACTCAAAATAAATAACAATTAATGTATATGTTTTAAACACGAAGTTTATGTCTATATGAAATATAATTGTATGAAATACATTCGTAAATGTTTATTTTATTATAAATAAACAAAGTATTTTCATTAAATGTATTTGATGTAAGAGGATTCAATGACATTTAAATCATTTTAAAAATATTGCAAATGTTGTTTAAATGTAGATTTAGAGTAAAAATCATTATTTAAAAAACACGTTAACAAAATCAGAATCAAATACAATTTCATAATACAACAAATTTTCATTTCATTTTATTCAACATATTTAGTTTACATTTTGTTTTACACTTGTCCTTTTGAACGTTAAAATTAAAATTTGTTGTATAAAATGTTTTTGTTTATGATTTTGTAAACACACAACAAATTAAATTTAACCGATGATAGAAATTTAATTTAACCAATTAAATTTACGTGATATTTTAATTGAAGTAATAACTTAAAAAAAAATCGTTTTTGGATAAATATCATACATACATTATATATATGTATATATATTCGATAAAAAAAGTTCCATGTCTGATAAGATCTAGAAATTGAGTAGATTTGATCAGATCTAGGACCAATTCTACACAATTTTGTAAAATCAGACTAAATTTTATTAATTTTTGCTTCTTTTGATAAAATACAATTTTATCTAATTTTTTATAAACATAAAATATGTTGTAAAATTAGACCTAAATCTGATCAGATCTACTCAGTTTCCAGGTCTGATCAGACATGGAACTTCTTTTTTTAACAAGTACACAAAAATCTACAAAGGCGCTTAAAAATTAATGTTAAACTAGCATCTTTGATTAGTAACTCGATAAGTGCTAAAATGTAAAAAAGGAAGTACAATTTTACCTATTTTTAATTTGTAAAAAATAAAATCTACTAATACATATGTGAACAATTATTTTTTTTAAGTTGTATATATATATATATAATTTGTATCCAGATAGAAATTTTGTCCAGACTTTGTCCAGTTGAACTTAAAAAAAATAATTATATTATATATATATATATATATATATATATATATATATTATGAGGGAGAGGAGGCGGAGAAGGGAGAAACACATATCCAAAACGGGAGCAAGAGGAAAATAAAATTTCCTTAAAAATTGCTTTTCTAATTCATTTTTCTCGAAAACCATTGATATGAATGATTCAATTTTTCAATTTTATTAGATGTTTTTCTGATCTCCAAATCGTGTTTGATATGGATTGACATATTCCATAGTATGAATATCCTGATTAAATAAAAGTGCAAGAATCTAAGAAAAATCTACTTCTTCTCAGAAAAATTAATTTCTCATTTGAATTAATACCTTCTACATACAAAATACATTAATTACTTTTCTTTAATTTGTAACTAAAAATCTGTTACAATTTTAAAAATCAATAATATAAACTGTAGATAAACATCTTAACCTAATCAGAAATGACATAAAAAAAGGAAAATGATTTTTTGAATGAAGAATCAAATCGAATTGCGAAACGTCATATGAACTAAACTTAGTTGATTGGTCTAAACTGTCAAAGTATAGAGTTTGGAATACATAATCCGTATAGCTTTCAGGTTGTATCCCAAAGTTGCACCGCAACTGCAGAATTTTGTTGAAATGGCATACTGATACATTGAAGAATGTTTACTATATTGCATTTTCAATTGTACGACTTGAAAGTAATTTTTAATATTTTTTAACAAAAAATTAAACATTTTTTATTTTACTTCGTTATTTTAAAAATTAATTATATGTTGTTGAAATATTTTAAGTTTGTTCAAATATTTTACATTTTATTTAAATTTGTTAATTTTATGATTTGTTGCCTTCGAGAATGTTTTTCAGACTAATATATTTTTAATGTCAATGCATTTTTTTTAATGCTTAATGAAATTTTTATTTTTTTACATTATTTTTTAATTATTATTAAAATTATTATTAAAATTACTTTTTAAATTTTATTTTGAGTAAATAATTTTTAATAATACTAATAAAATATTAGTTTTTAAAAAGTTGATATGAAATAACAAATTCAAGTATTTTAAATGAATAATGTTTGAAGTCTTTTCAACAAAATATTTTCAAAATATTTTGTTACATTAAATAAACTATTTTAATTGCAAATGGTTAATAATTATAAAATACAACATTTTAAATTATAATAACGTACAAACCCAATAATAACCATTATATTAATAGTAATTAATATTTGGTGTAATTTGGCTGTTAAAAAATAATCATTTCACATGCATTTTGTACAACATGGTTGCGTGAAATAACAAATTTGTACTGTGTTAAATTAATCGTTTAGTGAATGCAGTTATTTCAAAGCAACTAAATTTATTTACTTAATGCAACTATATGATAAAGTTCGACTATTTTAACTTTATTATTTCAGTTTCTCTCGCAATTATGATTCACGTTTTTGTACGTATATGGCAATTGTTTAATTTTTCGTTTTATCTTGCAATTTTTTTGGTCATTTTTTGTTGACTCATACAATTCCATATATGTTCACTTTATATGTTTATTTTGTCAATGTTACTTCATTAGTTAAAAATACTATTGTTTACAGAAAAAAACTATTTTTATACTAAGCACTGAATATCAATTTATAATTAATCAATGTGTTTTTACATTATAATAAATTATTATAACATTAAAACAAAATATTATTAAAAAATTTTTTTTTCAAAATCCATTTTTTTAAACAAAAAAAAATAATCACAATAATTTGCCAAAAAGTTCAAAATTAAAAAATTACGACAATATTATCAAATTATTGAAATCTCTCTTTTCTTATTCAGCATCTAATCAGATGAAATGCAATAATTGTTTAAATGATTTGTTATGCATATAAAAGAAATCTGATTATAATTGATAGACATCCTTTATTCACAAGCGTTTTTTCTTTTTTCTTTCAGGTAGATTTAGAGCCACAAGGAAAAATGAGAATAAAAATATCTTTACATAGAAGCAATCAAGGTAGGTTTTATATAGTCAAAGATACTTTATGCTGTATAATTCACAAATCAACCGTAGAACAATTTTTCATTAACATCATTACTTTATACTCTTGCATTATAATACATTTTCTACGGCTTCTTCGTCATTGCTTCATTTGATCGCGGACACATCTTTCCTATGTTTTTTTTAAAGAAATGTTTCTGCAATAATCTGGAAATGTAGAAAAAAAAGAAAAAAGGAAGAAAAAAAACAAGATTCTGAGAATTGATTTATCCGTCAATTAACTTGTTACAAACCAATTGACTTCTTCTCTTATTAACCTTCGTTCAGAATTCGCAATTATGCAATGAAAAGAATTATTTCTGCCAAGAAATGTATAACAACATATAACGCGGAAGAATGAAATTTTACGCTGACGCTCGTACAGAAAAATGCATTTTATTTTCTTGACGTAAGATGGTTTAATGGATATAGAAATTAGTCACATGTTTAATTTCTACCCCGCATGATTCATTTGTTATTGTTTGTTTCGTTTTTTTACATTAATTAACGACATTTATATATATATATATATGAAGAAGGACAATTGTAACATAATTGACAGATCATATGATGAATGCGATTGAAAAGAGTAAATATCAGAACCAACTGAAAAAGAAAAAAATGTGTGTGTGAGTAATTACATGACCAGCGCTGATAACATGATTATCAATATTAATTATGTTATAACATAATCGAATTGACTGGTAACATAATTATCTGTAATAATTGTGTTATCGTTGACAGAGTAGAAGCAATATTTGAGCCGTAGGATATATATGCTTAACGTGTATTTTACATAAATAATCATTAAGTTATTCAACTAGATTCTAAAAATACCTAATCATTGTTATTAATTTTAATGCCAATCCTTCTTAAGGTGATTCTTCAGTTACATAAGAGCAAAAAGGATAGAGCTAATGATGGGTCCATTAGCGGGAAAGAGAAGCAGCGAATGCGACTGGAGAATCATCTTAACAGGATATATGAATGAAAATATATTTCAAAAATATATATTAAGTACATTTTTTACCTAAAAAATATATTTGTTATAAGAAATTGTGTATTTAATATAAATTTATAAATATTTCTGAAAATATATTTATAAAATATATCATGAAATATATTTACAGATATATTATATACTTTTTATATGTACGAAAAGTGGTCAAAATTGATATATTTTTTATATATAAAGTTATATGAAAAATTAACGTTTGTTAAAGAAAATGTATCGAACTCTTTAATAATATCAAAATTCAGATAAAATTACAGAATTTTCTAATAAAAAATATTAGTTATCTGATAAAATTTTGGAAAAACTTTTATTTTTCAATGGAAAATCTCTTTATCATTTTAGATGTGTCTGTGGATTATGAAGCAGTCCAGTGCTATTTAATGTATTAACTTTATCTTACTTAACTATTTAACTTTTCCGAGTATAATCTAAGGAATTATATACTGCAAGACATTTTATTTGTTCATTGTAATTCATTTATTTATTTAATGCAAGAGAAAATTAATTAAACATCTTTCATACATTTTTTATTAACAATTTTAAATGAATACAAATTGAGTATATATACTACTTCGTCAGAAGTCTAACAGTAATATTAACCAGCCTTGTTTTTGAATGCTTATACGAAAAATGTTTTTCAATTTTCAGCTCTAACTAAAAAAAACATCTAAAAATTTGTAATTTAGATGAAAGCATATTTTTTATTAATTTTATTTTAACTGTAAAATAAGTTAATTAACATGACTAATTATTTTTATTCTAAGCTCCTAACTTTAAACTTCAATTCATTTTCATTATTCCTCATTGCACTGTCAACTTTAAAATGGTAATATCAATTTTACGTTTTCATTTCAAAATCCTATAAAAAAGATTATTCAGTTTGAATGAAATACTTTGATATGATTTTGGATAATAATAATAATTTGGTTAAAAAAGGATCTAGCAATGCGATCGAATTTTGTTGGGATATTTGATTGAGTATGATTTATATGAAGGACATTCATTTTCACGTATATAAAAGTTTACGACATCTACATTTAATATCATTTGACAGTTTTATTTGAAATATAATGTTTAAAATAATATATATTTTTTTTTCTTCATTGAATGCTTATTCATTCAATGAAGCTTCAAATATTTAAACGAATAATTATAATTTACAATTCGGTTCACTTTCCAAAGGACTGACTTTTCCTGTGAAACTGCAATGAGTAAATATTTTATGCCGGCCAATTCTCAACTCTTTCATAAATTGCAACTATTTTAGTAGAATTATTTATTTGGATAAATAATAAACGCCAATTTCTCTTGCCAATAAAATGACTAACTTAAACTTAAAAATTTAATATCACGTTGATAATTTTAGCAACAAATATTTTGCTCCAAATTTGTTTAAAACAATGTATTCAGCAACTTATTTCGTATTTATATTTTAATGCATGCAATTTGGTTGGCAAAAATTCGAAATAATCAGAAACATTGTAAACTCTTAAAAAATACTTATAGTTTTATCGTTCAAAGTAAAAGAGGATTTTACTTCTTTAAGTTGTATGAGTTAAAAAGAATGATGTGTGCATAAAAAATAATGGCAATTGCTTAATCTTCAGCTATACAGCAAGAAAAAGTGGCAGGCAAATTTATTTTGCTGCACAATCCTTAAAAGACATTTGCGTAAAGTAAAGGTTTTTGCAATGATTAAGTACTAAACTTAAAACGAATAATAAATTTACATTGTTTTATCAGACCCAACTTCTTAATACATTTATTTTATGTATATTTTTATAGTCCTTTTTCCTAATTTAATCGATATTATCATTTTTAATAACCAAATATAGTTAACTAATAAAATTAACGTTTTTTTCATATTTTATTAAATGATTAATTAAATGTTTTAATTAATTAACATTTATTCCCACACGGACGAAAATATATCCAAAATTTTATAGACGAAATATTTAAACAAAAAACAATATTTATAATTTTATTCTTTAATGAAATTGATATTATTGATTATATATTTAACTTATTATGATAAATTTTCGTTTTTCAGTTTCTTTAAAAATCCCCGGATCTGAGAATTGAACCCAAGTCTTTGAGATGTGTAGTCTTGAACTTTTCTACTGATCTATGACACTTACTTAACTTCATGATTAAAATGTTACTACACTAGTGGAAAAAAAAATCAGCCACCTAACAAGACGTCAAAAATCTCCATACAATATGCGCACATATCTGTCTTTAAGTAACACTTTGCATATAACACACTAAAACACCATAATTTTTGAGCGCTCTGTAATACGTTACACAAATTTTATCGAAAATCGGTCCAAAAATATGTTTTTTTTCAATTGGCCATAACTTGGCCATTTTACATCCAAAATGACTTAATGATCTTTCAAATTAAACGTAATAAAACGTACTTTTGGATTCTAATGAAAAAAAGAGATTCCAAACTTTTTGGATTCTGTGCGCAGGTTTGAACTTGAACTTTTTTTTCAATTTTATAACACATGTCTTTGATCGGGGAGGGAGGGGGATGTGAGGCGCAAAAAATGTTGGATGTGCATGTAAACTAAACTAGACACTTTCTCAAATAACCCACATTTTGAATTTTTCAATTTGCTTGTATTTTGACAAAATACGAGCTATTTGAAAATTGGCTATTTTTGACGTCTTGGTAGGTGGCTGATTTTTTTTCCACTAGTGTATTTAGTAGAGTTAAAAGCATATTCAATATATATCTTGTATATATATTATGTCTATATTTTATTATATATTTATTTTAATATATGCAAATTATATAAATAATATAGTCTAATTTATATAATAGATATAACTGTATAATACATTTTTCAGTATATATTCTGGATATATATAAACTATAAATACTAGATATATATCCAGAAGATATATATTTATATATATCTATGTTTATATATTTTATATATCTCGTACCAGATATATCTTAGGATATATAAAAAATATATTTTGGTATATATAATATATATATTTTCTTAATATTTATCTTTTAGTATATATGCTGGATATATAAAAAATATAGAATATATATCCTGTTTATATTTTTGGATATATATTCGTTCGTGTGGGTTAATTTACTATTAAAAGAACATTATTTTAATGTCTCTCTGAATTAAAGTTATCAATTAAGTTTTGATTTCTTATTAAAAGCCGATACATTAAAAGTAGCTCATATCATATAATAACAGTTGACTTTAAAGTTGAAAACCTATGTTGTTGATGTTATAAAAATGATAATATATGCTCAGTAGCTTGTAACATGCCAACGAATAAACTTTCGTTGAAAGTTAATTGTTCTGACAACGACAAAACGAATCTACTTTTGACATTATTATAATTCTGTCTTAAAATATCTTAAATAAGAATACAGTCACATATTCAAATTAGAAAATTGTTTTATGTAATGTTACATTACATTCATTTTTATAATATTGCAAAATATTTGCCTCATCATTTTGTATAAAAATTTTTTTTAATAAATAAACAGATGTTTCTTTTAAAATTATTAAAATAGATTTTTTTTCTCATTTAATAATGAACTTTTCAAGAAAATGAGTATGACAAAAATACTTCTGAAAAAAGAAAGACATTTTTTCAAATTTAATAATGGAATTTGATCATTTTTGTTTTGAATTAAAAATTGTATGAAAAACTTCAAAGAGTTGTACTAAAATTTTGTTAAAAAATAGTGTATAAAATATTACGTCAAAATCATTGCACAATATACGTATCATCCTATCATCTAGGTGAATTGAATCACGCACTTATGTATACACTTGGGCTGTATATATTGAAGCCCATAATGGAGTTGTCTTAACTTCATTCAGTATATTTCATTTAACAGTACTTTTTTTTTAATCAAGTAAATGTACTGTTCAATCAAATTTGTCAGCGACAAGTTTTCTTTTTGTTATTAAATTCATACATAGAAATTATATTCAACTTATATTAAAAATATACAACATACGCTTATATACAATTTAAATTTAACAATAATACATAAATGCAATACAAAATAATCGATAATTATAATAATAAATTTGAAAAATACATTTTAATAACAAACTTCATCATATTCATTTAAATAAACAGCATAATAAAATTAATTAAACAATAATTCTGTTGCTTAAAGGAAAATCCAATTAACTCCACTTTTACAAATTTTGAGAAAAACGCGTTTTGAATTTTTTAATTTAACTTAAATAAGAACTTATAAAATGACAAAATAAGGTTGTTAAAATGCGACATTATCATTGATTCAATTTTGCCAAAAAAAGGAGTTAATTGGTTTTTTTATTCAAGCCAAAGAATTTAAGAAAAAATTAAAAAATTAAATTAAAAAAAAAATTTTTAAATTAAATTAAAAAAAATTGTAAATTAAATTTTTTTACAAAAATTAAAAATTAAATTTTTAAACAAAATTTTTTTATTTATTTTAATAAATTTATTATTTTAAATTAAAAAAAAAAATTTTAATTTAGTTTAATTCTAATAACAAAAATTATATTAATAAATATATTTGATGTTGCAGCTTCACAGTCGACTTGCACTGGCGATAGCGACGCAAGTAGTATGGACAAGGAACCAAAACGAGAGTTCAAAGAGCGTCAGGGTATTAGGTATCGTCGTGGCGCCTTTAAACGTCGGATCCATCAAGTGCAGGGTCATAAATTTATGGCCACGTTTCTAAGACAGCCGACGTTCTGTTCTTTTTGCCGGGAGTTCATATGGTACGTGACATACGTTGCCATCATCCATTAATTAGTCATTAATTAGTCTGACACAAATCGATCATTGGCACTCGAACGAAAACAAAATGATGATCAGTTATCGCGATGCACCTGAGTTGCGTGAACCTTCAAAATGGGGTACCTTCTTTTGCACCTTGGATTTAAACCTCATCACTTTCAAAGCATGTTTCAGAATAAATCAGATGCCCACAAAACAACGAAGGTTGCATGAATATAACAAACTGATCATATATGCCATCAGAAACATGCTTCGGGGATACATGCACATCAAAGTCACGAATATGTTCGACATTTTTTCGATTATTTAATGTTAAGATATAAATTAGAATAAACGAACATTGTTTAAAAGGAATGATTATAATAATAAGTAGATTTTTAGAAGTACAATTGATGGTTCTTATGACAAACTTGAGATTTTGAATGCAAAACATTATGTGTAAAAGTAAATCTTTGAATAAGGAATTGTTTATTGAAATGTTTTTGCTGCAATGGAATATCACTGATAACACATACACTGGCAATCATAAATCTTGAATTTTTACTCTTTTTAAGCATTTTGAATCCATCGGCAAAAAATCATCAATTTTGCTATGAAAAACAGTAAAAATGAAAGTTATTTTAATAAATATTTACGTTATTTTCTTCATAAATTATTGTTTTTAACATTAAAATTTGATGATTTTTTGCCGATGGATTCAGAATGCTATTAAAAACAGTAATAATTCAATTGAAAATTGTACATTTTCAGGTTTTATGATTGTCAATGTAAGAATGTATAAGTTTTATGTAAAATTATTGTAAAGAAGTGTCCGCAATTTTACATAAAATATATGTTAACACGATGCTAACATTTTCCAAAAAAGAGATTTTCGAATAAAATATAATTAATAATCAATTAACTATAATTAATATTTGATTAATAACCCTGTTTTAATTAATCTATTGAATCCTATAAATTAAAAAAAATTTTCATTAAACGAGTTAAATACTAGTAGTTTGATAAGTAATTTTGGTAATTAAACAAATTCAATACATTCTTTTCACCATTTATATGATATTTTACTTCATTTATTTGTAATGTTTAAATATAAAAAAATAAAAAAAAGAAACAAAATGTTAAAATTAATAATTTGATCCATGTTGCAATTAAACTTTATGTTAGTAGAAGTTCATAAAATCATACGTATCATCAAATTTACGTAAAGTTTATTAAAATTTTATTTAAATCTGTTAACACGAAATTTACATAAATTTACGGACACTGTTTAACACAAATTTTATGTTAATCTAGTTATTAGGGATATTTTATTAGAAAACAATAAAAAGGATATTTGAAGAATAATGTTTAAATAAATACAGTAAGTAGGACATTTTAAGATTACAATTTTTTAAATAAGATTGCAAATACTTTTCTTTCAGTTGGATTCATTGTTTTATTTTTTAAATAAAAGTCTATTTAAACGAAAATAATTTATCAAATGTTAATTTAAAATTAAAATTAATGGACAACTTAGTTTTTTATTATAACTTTAGTGCTGGAATTGAGATAATGAATTAGTTTATAATTTCGTAATTCGAATCTTTAACATGAGAATTACAATGCATTTCAAAGATTTCTTTTCAAAATTTGTTTTCATCATAACTTTCTTAAGTTGCAAACTTAAGCATTTCTTGCTGACTAGAACAAAACGATGTACCTTAATTAAAAGTTGTCAATACATATTGTCTGAATTTATAATTAACTAATTTTTAATTAGAAAAATCCTTTTATAAATAAAAACACATTCACTCATGTTTATAGATATTGCTCATTCTCTATCCATCGAATATTTTTGGTCTGCAAAATGCAAGAATATCAAATTATCTCACAAAATATGAAAAAAAGTAAAAATACTTTTTCTCTAAAATACTCATCAAAATAATTTATTTCCACTAATAAATTTTAATCTTCAAATATCTGATGAAAATCTTTTTAATTTTAGAATTTTCGAATAAATAAGAATCATTAAAGCAATATAAAATGCATAACTAATAACAACAAACTAAATCACAAGTCAACCACAAAAATGCTTAAACTTAAGCAATCTTGAATTAGGTAACAAATGCACAGCCGAATATTGTTATTAGAAGTTCGAGTTTCTAGATAGACTTCTCCCGTGGTTTTGAATATAGCCACTGCCTAATCTCGGGACAGTTGATCCTTAATCTAAATGTGATATCGAATAATTTCGAAGATGAGAGGCTTTACTTATGTGTTTTACTGAGGCTGTTACTCAGAGACGATGTCATGTGTTTTGTCTTGTTGTATTTCAGGGGCTTGGGCAAGCAGGGCTATCAGTGTCAAGGTGAGAAAGACACAAGTCACATTATTAACTCATTATGTTACGTTGATTCCGCTTGCTGGAACAAAACGATGTTGCCATATTCGAGTGTTTTGTTTTAAGTTTTGTCACACATACACACATAAAAAAGCAACACACACACACACACACAAGACGTGTGTCCACCTTTATTTATTTCAAACAAACATCGTACTATCTGTCTCTGTCTCTTTTTGTCTATCTGTCTTTCTCTCTCCAGGATTAGACAATCACTATCTTCTTTTAATTTGGTGTTTTTATCATTTGCTTTTTTCAGTGGTCTTAGACATTTTTTACACTGTACAATTTGTGGCCAATTTAGATGATGGTTTACCTTTCGGCAGAGAACAAGACATTCCTACTGTTTAGTTTTTGTCTGCATGTTGATTTTTTTTTATTCCATCGGTCATTAAATGGGCGCAGCGCGTCTTTAGTTGTCACGCCGAGATTTGCATCTGTCATCGTGATTAACACGTCTAACTATTTCTTGGATTAATTTGCAGTTATATTGATTTGATCCTGACAGGATAAACAGGATTTGGTCATCAAAAAGTTGGTCTCCGAATTCAAAGTTTAACTTCAAACTGCATTTTTTAACTTCTTTGAGGATTTATTTAAAGTTATAAACAAATTGAAATCAAAGTTCTTTTAATGATTCTAAAGAAAAGAAAAAAAAAGAATGTTTTATGGATAATTGGAACAAAAGTGAGAGCAACTTTTGTAATCAGATCTTCAGCTTGAGCTGCTGTAAATTTGTCTATGAAAAAAAGGTTTGATTGTTCTTGGTTTTTTTCGTTATCTTAAATGTGTGTCTTTTTTTTTTGGTTTTTGCTTCTTGACAGTCGTCAGTCTAACAACACATTTTGCAATGTTAATTGGCATGCGTGGGCTTTGTCGTATCCATTGATTGTTGTACGATAGTCAATTTTGAAATATGTCATAGGATTGATTTTGTTTCAGTTTGTACGTGTGTTGTCCATAAAAGGTGTCACTCACTCGTAGTTACAATGTGCCCTAAGGTGAAGGTCGAGGTATGTTGCTTTTTTCATTTAATAACAAATACAAAGTATTAAATAACTTTTGATTTTTTTCAATAAATGAATAATTAATATTTTGAATGTTTATTATTCTTTATAGCCCGATACATCGGATATACGATTCAGCATAGATATACCACATAAATTTGTGGCACACACTTTTGTACGGTTCACTTTCTGCGATCACTGTGGTTCCTTGATCTATGGCGTAACAAAACAGGGTCTTCAGTGTCAAAGTAATTATGAGATTTAATATTTCTATTTTCTGTTTTCTATACATATATATTATATACACATAAACATTAAAATATTATGTCGTTGAATATTTAACAGATAGCGAAATAGTTTACAATTTTACGATTGCTGAATAAATACTACTGTGTACATCTTTTTAAACAAACAACGTAAAATTATTAAGAACTTTATGTAAATATTTCATGAAAATATTCATTTTTGACTATCCGACGAATTTCGATGTTTTTACTATTTCTATTTTTATTTTACATACAATACAAGTAAAGCAAATAATATAGTGAGTAGTCATTGATAAATTGAAAGAAATACACTTTCTTTCAATTTAATAATAATTGTTAAATTGTTATGGAATTAAAAGTTTATCTCTATAAATCAGTGATTTGAAGGAAAAATCGATTAACTCGTTTTTAGGAAAAATTGAATTAATAATAATTTCGGATTTTAACAATCTTATATTTTCATTTTATGAGTTCATATTTATCGAAATGTAGTACTATCACAAAATACGAAAATGAAATAAATAATTTGTCTACATGTGTAAGTTGAAAAATTCAAACGTGTTTTTATAAAAATGTGTAAAAGTAGAGTTAATTGGTTTTTCCTTTAAGCCACAAATAGATAGCTGATTAGTTTTAATTATGACTTTACTAAACGCACATAATTTTTATATAAGATTAGAAACTATTTTGAAATATTTTTATTGGAACATTATTTATTATTATCTAACAAGGTTAAATTAACGTAGATTTAACGCCAAACAAAGTAACTTTGCAATTTAACTCCAGTGAAATAGTTGTAAACTTAACTGTACACATTTTTAATCATATTTCCAATTAAATCTAACACTTTAATTGTAAAGTTAGTTTCCCTCCCTAGGGATAAAACGACCTTTTCGTCACACTAGGACAGAAATTGCAATTTCTCTTCTCAGGAAGTTTTAAAGAAACTGCAAAACTGCAATTTGTGAGGAAATAGTATATTACCCAACAAGGGAGATGAAATCGGGAAAATGAAACGGATTTCCGATCATCTCCCATGTTGTGTACGATATTTTTCGTTACGAGGGTCGAAATAGTGTCATTTCCCGAAATCTTCTAGGGCGGAAAACGACATTTTCTTTCCTAGGGAATTGCGGTTACAAATTAATTTTACTATTGCGTATTATACTATTAATTAATATAACTTAAATTTTAAGTTTTAAAATGTTGATTGTAGAAATATAATAATGAACAATGCATAATTGTTAACAGATTGCGATTTAAGGATCCATCACAGGTGCGAGAAGAATGTGGCGAACAATTGTGGCACCGATGTGAAACGTTTATCCGAGCTGATCAGCACGATGGGCATCAAGACGGACAAGCCGTCGAAGCAGCCCCGAATAAGCTTCACAACGAACGAAAGACCCGCCCAAATGCAAACCACGTCGAGCTATGCCATGGAGTCAGCCACGAGTCAGCCGACCAGCGAGAGCACCAGCAGCGTCGACCGTGACCTCCGCAGGGTCAAGCTCGAGGACTTCAACTTTATCAAGATGCTCGGCAAGGGTAGCTTCGGCAAAGTCATGCTCGCCGAGCTGAAAGCACGACCGGACGAGGTCTATGCCATCAAGGTGCTCAAAAAGTCTGCGATCGTTGCGGACGATGACGTCGAGTGCACCCTCACGGAAAAACGCATCCTCGCACTCGCCGCCAGACACCCCTTCCTCACGGCTGTTCACAGTTGCTTTCAAACACCCGAGAGATTGTTTTTTGTTATGGAATATGTCAACGGAGGTAATCAATCAATCGCTGGTTCAAACGTGTTTTAATTATTCAATGCAAAAAAAAGAGATCAGAATTCCGAAAAGCAGATATAACTGATGGAAATGAAGTTACATTTGAGTACGAATTCAACGCTGACAGATTTATTATTAAACGAAACGATGACATTTTGAAATGATCGTATTTTTATGATTGATACATTATTTACTTTGTACTTAAGTTCCAGTGCAATGAAATACATGTGAAAATTGCACTCGCATGATTGATCAAAATTGCACACGTAAGACTCTTTAAATAGCAGTTTTACAGTTTGACTTTATTCATCTCTTAACTTAACAGTGTATATTAAAATATTTAAAAAATCAATGCGTTATAAAAATATCTTCGCAAGTTATTTTGCTGGTACAAGTCAGATGAACGAATATAATCGAATTAAAAATGTATATGATTAATGTAAAAAAAAAGAAGAATAGAAAACAACTATTGTTTAAATCTGGAATTAGTGTTTACATGTTTATAAATGTAATCTAGAGCAAGAGTCATCAATTTTAAAATGAAAATAAAATCAATAGTGTAAAAATAGTTACTTTGTTTTTCCGGGAAGTCACAGATTTTCGATTGTCTAAATAAGGATTATAGTTCGTTATTTATAGATTTATATATATTTCGATATATAATTCAAATGATGAATTTTGCGTGAATTAACTATAATTCATAGACATATTTTGTTCATCCAAATATAATTGTTTCGATTAACAAGTGTTTCTGCTCTTCAATCAATTGAAATACAAATGTTTCAGGTGACTTGATGTTTCAAATTCAAAGAGCACGAAAATTTGAGGAACCGCGAGCACAATTTTATGCAGCCGAAGTGACCCTGGCGTTACAATTTTTGCACAGACACGGCGTTATTTATCGCGACCTCAAACTCGACAACATTCTGCTGGATCAAGATGGACATTGCAAGCTTGCCGATTTTGGGATGTGCAAAGAAGGAATCACGGACGGCGTGACAACCGCGACGTTTTGCGGCACGCCGGATTATATTGCGCCCGAAATTTTACAAGATATTCCGTATGGAGCGAGTGTAGATTGGTGGGCACTTGGAGTACTCATGTACGAGATGATGGCCGGTCAGCCACCATTTGAGGCCGATAATGAGGACGACCTTTTCCAGTCCATTTTGCAAGACGACGTACTTTATCCCGTGTGGCTGAGTCGAGCGGCCGTGTCCATTCTCAAGGGCTTTATGACCAAAAACGCGACCAAACGACTTGGCTGCGTCGGTGGCATCGAAGGCGAAGATGCCATCAGAGTTCAGCCATTCTTCGAGGACATCAACTGGCAAGCACTTGAGGAACGCAGATTAACACCGCCATTTAAACCAAAAATTGTAAGATTTTTGGAATTATTAAATTTTATATAAAAAATATCATTATTAAATTTATTATAAAAATACCCAGTATCCGAAAAACGATAGAAATCAATTGGATAATTTGAATTAATTTCTATTGTTTTTTGGAATTGTTAATATAACATAGAATTCAATTCATTTTCTAAGCCGTCTATTATAATTATAATTTATTATTTTTCACAAAAAAAAGAAAATGTAATCGAGAATTGAACTCATGTCCTCCCGATAGTGAGACTTGTACGTTTACCATTGAGCTACAACGACATCTTAACTCTATACGATTGATTTTACTACATGAGTTTAGGATTTCTAATATATAAACGAATGACATAAAATTAGTACTTTTAAGCGTAACAATATGTTCTTTGGAATTAACAAATATTTATAATATTTAGTTTATTTGGTTTTAGATATTTTTATATATAAAACTGTATGTTTCTAATTGCTGAAATTGAAATAATTGAATAATTTAAATATATCAAAATCTTAATCGTGTAATTACAATTGTCTACAATAAATAATTGAATGAAACATACTATTTTCAACTCCAATTTATATTTAATAATTAGTTACAATAGACGATAATATACAATAAAATGACTATGTTATGAATTGTAAAAATACAATTCATTTATATCGAACATAGAATACAATACAAAACAATTACACACATTTTTGGTTAGCTTTAGTTGAATTGTAAAATTCCCAAAACACAATTCAACAAAATCCACTTTGAATTAAAAGTAATCGTTGGTTATTGCTTCCTATGATTTTTCGGATACTGGGTAGTATATTATGTATTAAGAACATTTTGTTCTGAAATACGTAAAAATATACTATTTCATATCTGTGATTAAGACAGAAATGTACTTTACTGCCCGTAGAGTAAAAAAGTGTTCTTTTCTGCCCTAAAGCAGCAAAGTATTGTTCTGCCTTTATTCCAGGGATAAGAATATAGTATATTTTATACCAAGGGAAATACAATTGGAAAAAGAATTTTCGTTCATTTTCCATGGTGCAAACGATACTTTTTGTTACAAGGAAACAGAAAGTGCAATTTTTAAAAAACTGGTTCTAAAAATTGCACTTTCGGCACCGCGTGATAAAAAGATATATTCATTTTGTTGTCGCGAAGTTAATGTTAGTTAGAGTTAAAATACCCAAAATTGACTTTTAAACAAATATTTGGTACAAATTTCTACATTACACTTAATTAATATAATATAAATAGAATGTAAAGTTAGAGTTTAATGTGTTGTATAAAAGCAGCTTATTTGCTTATATATTATTATTAATGTATATTACTATAAATATTACTGTCTATAATCATAATTGGAAATCAATTATGGATTTGCTACTCATATTGAAAGAATTAATGAAACAAAAACTTTTTGAAAAAATTAATTCTTTTGACCTTTATAACACTTATACTTTGAAATAGACATTTTGTAAAATTAAATCAGAACATTGGAAAAAAATAATTTCAATACTTTATTCTCGTATTTACTTTTTGTTCAAGAATAAGAAAATGGAAAAAATTAAATTATAAAATATTGATTAACTGATTATGTCAAATACTTGACGTTAATCATTTTTCAACAGTTTCTTTCATCTAATATGAACAACGTTATAAGTAAAGTCAATTTATTTTAATTTGGTGTCACTATGACTAGTTTTATATCCAAGAAAATGCTTCAGAATTAAAATTCTCTTTGTCTGCTTCATTTTGATTTAACATTACATAAGTGTCTATTTTAAAAGTTGCTGATTTTTATGATTTGAATGTCATCTGATCGAAGTAATGAAGTTAAATGAAATATCCTAGTATCAAAAAGTGAACTATAAACTATTAAACAAAATGTCAACAAAAAAAGTATTTGTCTAAATATTAGTTTTACAAAGCCTCAAAATATAATTTGAAAGGTTCTAATAATTCTCTTGTATTGTTACAACAGAGAAATATTAAGGAAGCCATAAATTTTGACCCGGAGTTCACGCGAGAGCCGCCAGTGCTGACACCGGACGAGCCAAATGACATCGACATCAACCAAGAGGAATTCCGAGGCTTCTCGTTTATCAATCCGGACTTCAATCCGAACAGATTTCTTGATGACTCGCGGCGAGATTAAAACATCTGCCCAGATAGCGGAAGGACGCGCAAAAGAGCCTTGATGAGACACGACTCATCAATATCGGCTTGCTGTTTCATCGATTCCGAAACGACGGCGCTGTCACCGCGACTATTATTAGCCGGCACGTGACGTCGATTCGTCACGAAAATGAGCGCCTTGGTCTCGATTCGAGCAACTATAACTGCAAATATCAACAACAACAACAACAACAATACTATCAAGCAGTAAAGTCCAGCAACAACAACAAACAAAGATGAAAAAACAATGTTTTTGATACGACTCGGCGTGCGTTATTGATTTGCGTAACTAGTAAAACTAGCGCAATTCGACGACGAATTTTAAACCTGAATCAAACAGCAGCAAGACAAACAAACAAACCAACAAACAAACAACAAGAATAACGTAAACAAGATCAAGTAGCATCCTCAAGTGAAAACTTCAAGCTGATCGACACGAAATCGCGCTTTTTTACTCCGAAACAAAAATTAAAAAAAAAAAAAATACGAGCGAAGGGACAACTGTGTGTGTACATAAAGCACAACTTATTTTAGCGTTTTGCCTAAACAGTCCACGTGAAGAGAGAGCAAACTGGACAATTATAATATTGTCCACTTCGTGAGATAAACTAAACGATATGCAGAGTGAGATGCAAAAAGAAAGATCGATGGAAAAGTTACAAGAATTAAGAAATAGGACAAAATGAATAAGGGAGAAAAATGAAGTTATATATTTAAAATAAAAAAGTAAAGAAGAGAATGAGAGAATAACGCAACTCTGTCCCTGGTCGCTGTGAAGATTGCGTATCTTGATCGAATATGTCTTATGTCTTATAATAAGATACCGAGCCACTCGAACTAGCGTATGTCTTATTAATAAGACGCTTTCGAATGATTTGCCGTTTGCTTTACCAGTTTTTGCAGTGTTCCCCTAATAGCATAATAATTGACGGCATTAATGCGCGTCGCTAATGTCCACAATATTTAATATTTATACATTCTTAGATAAGTATTAAATATAAATAAATTTCCAATATTAGTTTACATGTGTACATTTGACAGATTTGTGTTTATTCTATCAAGTGGACATTTGTACACGTTTTACTTCGATTTTGTTAGACCAAATAAAGCTATTAGGGGGGGGGGGGGGGGGGG